>WNYA01003864.1:0-22056 GCA_019512145.1 Engystomops pustulosus
ATAATATTTTACATTTGCTTATTTTTTTAGGAATTTTAGAAGGTTTATAGTTTTTGTAGCAAGTTCTCAAATTGCGTGCGCTTCACCCTCCTCTGCACACGGCGTGCGCTACTCCTACTTCCACGATCACAAAGCACTTAAGTTAGGGGGAAGGGAAAACTTACAAGGGGTGGAGGGGAGCATAATGCAAGGAAAAACGGACAGTGCTGGGAATAACGCAAGGAAAAAATGGACGAGTGGCGGGGAATATATTAGTGATTGTGCAACAGTACCTACAGGTCGGATCACATGCATCTCTCCAATACCACCAAATGCAGAATGGTGGCGTTTTGAGAGGGGCGGATCTGTCCTGACTGATATATGTCATGACCTGATCTGATTTACATCCCAGTCACTGGCCGGCCTGTATTGAATGGCCAGTTTTCGCGATCGACACCGCAGGACCAATCAAATTGTTCCTGTGATGCCAGCAGGTGGGTGTCGCCTTGCGATCCCCACCCGCCCTATTCACTTGTCACCCTCTCAAGCTTAACCATCTCCTATTTATTTTTTTTCATCTGTTTTCCACTTTTTTTACACCAAAATTGTAGACTCCAAGTTTTGATGGATTTCACCTTCAACCATGAATTTAAATGAAGATTTGCTGTGGATGCCGCCCGTCACACACGTCATCTACTCCAGCACAACATCTGCATCCCGTTTAGTAGTTACTGCACCACAACACAATTGGAACCACTTAACAGTCTTGTAATAAATTGTGAATAATCCATCATCCGCGCTATAAGAGAACCATCACGTTAAACAATACTCATAAATTGTGGCGAGCCGCTTAGTCAGAGATGAATGGAGAGCAGCATTAGCATTTGTAAATGTCTTCCTCATTTAGGGGTAAATATAATTAGAATATAATTAAAGTTGTTTTGGAGGATTCCTAATTATACATTTCGTTGGATGTCTATATTTTAGCTTTTGGAGTGGCTTGGCAAAATTGTGACTGTTATATTATATTTTACAGGCCTAGTTTACCTTGTTCTATCCCAAAAAAGCTTAAAGGAGCAGTTTGGGGAATTTTCAGGGAATGCTTGTAACCAGACACATGCACTCTCGACTGTCAGACACCTCTGATAGCAACTTATCTCCCATGAGAAGGATAAGCAATATTAGGCCAACTCTTGGAGCCCCACTGATGAGACCTTTAAGATACGCAGGTGTGAATGGGGCATGAAGGACAGGTCTATTATATATGCAGCTCGGGTCCCAATTTTGAGAACCACAAAAAGGCAGTAACTACGAATGGGCAATACAGGCAGTCCCCGGGTTACGTACAAGATGGGGTCCGGAGGTTTGTTCTTAAGTTGAATTTGTATGTAAGTCGAAACTGTATATTTTATAATTGTAGATCCAGACAAAAAAATTTTGCCACCAGTGACAATCTGAGTTTAAACATTTTTTTGCTGTAATGGGACCAAGGATTATGAATAAAGCTTCATTACAGACACCTTACAGCTGATCACTGCAGTCTGGGACTATAGTAAAGCATTCAGAAAGCTTCACCAGAGGTCAAAGGGGTCTGTTTGTAACTATGGGTTGTCTGTAAGTCGGGTGTCCTTAAGTAGGGGACCGCCTGTATACTGTTTGAGGGCCATAGGGAGGCATTATACTGTGTAGGACCTACTGAGGCTCAGGAGACTGTGCGGGTGGACAAAAAGGGGCAATTTGCTGTGTAGAGTAGACAAATAAAATACTGACCCTCTAGTGGGGTCTACTAGACAGCATTATACCTCATGTCGAAAAATACAATATGGGAGATAGAAGAAGCTTGTTGAAATGAACCAGCAAGTCCACAGGGATTAAAACTTTTTCTTTATTTCTTCCTCATAAAACCAGTAACAGACAAATTGGCAACATCGGAGAGTAGTAGATCCACACCTCTTACACGTTTCGATTCCTTGCGCCTTTTAATCGTAGACACTGATACAAAAGAATGTAAGGGTATATAAACACCCAAAAGTGGGAGGAGAAAATATGGGAGATACGTGTTAGAGGCAGTTCTAGGTCCTTCTACTATGTTGAGGGTTCTGTAGGCTGGATGGGGTTGGCGTATGTTTACAAGACCTGCCCCGCTTCCTTCTCTTGGTAATTGGTAGAATGTTGGGGGACGTGGGAAGGCAAACACTACTGGGTCAGTATACTGTGTGGGGGGCAAACAGGGCAGTATTTTGTGTGAAGGAGACTAATGGTCAAGTCTTCAGGAGGCTTAGTATGTGGGAGAAATCATACTAGTTGGGGGATACAAGGGGACACTATACTGTGTGAGGGGTATTTTATGGTGCATTTTACTGTCAGGAGCCACTAAAAATATGCCATATTACCGTATTTTTCGGACTATAAGGCGCACAAATAATCCTTTGATTTTCTCAGAAATCGAAGTCCAGTGCCTTATAGTCCAGTGCGCCTTATATATGAACGCACTTACAGACAACAGCTGCCTTGTACTGTGCACAGGTCTGCCACCTGCTGGTGATTCATCCTTATAATCAGGTGCGCCTTATAATCCGGTGCACCTTATATATGAACCTTACTTACAGACAACAGGTGCCTTGAACTGTGCACAGGTCTGCCACCTGCTGGTGATTCATACTTATAATCTGGTGCGCCTTATATATGAACCTAGACATTTTAGCAGGCATTTATTGATGGTACGCCTTATACTCCGGTGCGCCTTATAGTCCGAAAAATACTGTACTCTAGGAAGGTAACAAGAGTGGCTGGGATTGTACAGGGCCATAGGGTCATGGCCACTAGCTGGATGGTGTTTTTGTGTGTCTACAAAACTTGTCCCTCTTCCTCCATTTGCTCGTTAAAAATTGAGGCCCCAGTATTTCCTAGAGACTCTCCTGTCTGTAATTGTACTAATTGTATCTACTGACTTTTGAGGACTTTAGTCCTCATCCTTCAGGGGTTCTCCGGTGATCGGAGAAGTATCTTATAGTCCAAGTAACAGGTTGTTTTTTCATTTTATTCATTTTCTGTGTTGCCAAGTTTGGGAGCCAGAAGGAACATTGTTTGGGACACATGGAGTAGAAAACAGGACATGCGTTACTTGAGCACCTTGAATACAGGAAACCCATACTGCACAAGATGTAAACACAGCCGGAGCCTGCGGAGGAAGCACTGGACCTTGACAGTCGGCTCTGTCATTCTCCTGTGCCAAGTGCACACAATGAGATATTATTCTGTACTGCAGCCGCTCATTGGAAATCTAGTCATGCATAACTATACAGGTATCTGTGAAAGTAGTTGTCAATCCATTCTTGTATGTGGCGAATAATCATCACATCTATTACTAGATCTTTTTTCCAGCTGGAAATAAAAATGATTAAATCCAAAATTATTGATCATCTGGAATCTATGGTGGACATAAGTGTTCACATAACCTGCGCTGCCCCCACAGGGCAACTGTAATATTACAAGTGCTCAATGTAATCTTTAATGGGTCCATCAAGCTTTAAGAAAGAGGGGAGTTATTTATAGAGCAGCATTAATCCCCTGGTGCTGTACAATCAGTGAGGGGGTCACATACATTACATTAAGACAAGAACAAATGCAAGTACAAAATATATAATCTACAGAGATAATGAAAAAGCAACCCGTCAGGGCTAATAATCTTTTTGAGGGTAGCTGGAGACATGAGGTGATGAAGCAGTTATTGCATATTGTAGGCCATCCTGAACAGGTTATGTTTGAAGCTTTTAAGGGTGGGGGACAGTATGACACTTTTCAGAAGAAAGTCAAGTATAGTCTGGGGGAAGCACGGGAGAAGTCCTGGAGATCGTAGTGAGAAGAGCGGATGGTAATAGAGTGAAGCTGAAGGTCCTGTGAGGAGCGGAGATTACGTGTAGGACAGTATTGGATGAGGAGGTCAGAGATATATGGAGGGGACAGGGTGTGGACGGCTTTGTAGGTCATGGTTAGTAGTTTTAACTAAATTTGCTGTGTAATGGGAACCAGTGGAGGGACTGGCAGAGGAGAAGCGAGGAGACAGATGGATGAGCCGGGCAGCAGTTATGGATGGATTGGAGAGGCGTTAGAGAGTTATCTAGGAGACCACAGAGAAGAATGTTGCAGTAGTCCAAGCAGGAGATGATGAAGACATGGACTAGCAGTTTTGTAGACTCCGGATTGAAGGATTGGATACGAGAGATGTTCTTGAGATGGAGTCGGCCGGTTGTAGTAAGGGACTTGATGTGAGTGTAGGTCTTTTGTAGTTGTTCTAGGTGAGAAAAGAGGGTTCCATATGAAGGGCCCAATTTATTAACCCAGAATTCCCCAATAGTTTTAAAAGGATATCAGATTTACAATAGGCTAGGTTTTATACTAACACTAGCCAATTTAGCAATGAGAGGAACAGATAACATGTTGATTATTTTCAGTAATGATGATGTAGATATTGGGGATGTGGAAGATGCACTTTGATCCTGGTGGTCAATGGACTCTAGTTTCATAAGACGACCCCAATATATTGTTAGGACCCAGGAGCTTGAAGTTGCATGCAGGCCACTGCCTAAGTACAGTGTACTTACACGCCAGACAATCCCTTTATAATCTGAGACTGAGCCTCCTAATCCTGAGGATTTTTTTCCTTGCTGCTTCACTTTGTAAATTTTGTGTATTTGGCAGAACTGGCTTCTGGGAAATAGACTAAACTTGTGATTTTTGTAGGTCTGAATCAGCCACGTGTAAACTCTGTCTGGTAAATCATTGCTAGAAAACACTCCAGAGCGCTGCTGTTTTTGTAGATGTAAACGTGAGAATTAACACGGATTGAGCTGTTCAGTCGCTTGAGGCTATGGAGATTAACATAGAGCAGAAAACCCTGCAATTCATAGACGATGGGATGATTTCTATAGCAGGATGGATGGATCACAAACATGTATTATACCCCAGAGCTGTATTTATAATTCTCCAGCCTTCGGAGCTGAACTCTCTCGGTAGACTTGCTCAGTGTTTGGATTTGGGGGAAGTGTAGCCTTTCTCTTGGGCACTGTACAATAATCTAATACATGAAAAAGCTATGTACACAGCAGTATCATCAGATAAATTGCATTGTGTCTTAAAGAATATATGACCTAAAGCTTAGAATGGTTCATCAATCTGAGTAATGGTCCTAACCTGGTGAAGTAGAGACCCCATTATTAAAGGCCAGGATACAGAGATCAGTAGGTATCGGTAAGGTCACTGTTCTTTGTGGAGCTTGGTCTTTCACTGGCTTTACTCTCTTCTTGGAGCTGCCAAATGATTTCCAGGAACCATAGAAAAGGTTGAATGTTTTTGCGCACAATATTTCTCTGGGGAGCACTAGGATTTATAAACCTCTTTGTCCTGTGCGTAGGACAATCAGTCTAGATACAAGTCTGCAAACCACAGACCTAGTTGTTTTCTCAATCAAATTGATCTCCAAGCAAGGCAGCGGCTTTCCTTCTCCGTGTGGATAAACCATCTCCAAGGCCTCCATTATCCTGTTCTGAAAGCTCTTCCCGGTCTTTATCAAAAATATTGAGTGCACTGTTTTATTTGATTGTAAATTATATCATTTTATTTGTTCTACTTACAACATATCAGAAAAAAACAGGCCTTTCCGTAAAATTAAACAGTAGTGTGATCAGCATTCCTGCCTGATCCAGGTTTTTGGCTTCTTCCAGGTCATGCCTAACATGGGCTTCCTTCCCATTTAAATCTCATCTCAACCATTATAACATATTTAGTACTTATTTTACTAGGCCTAATTCACACGTGTGCTCGCCTGGACCAGACTCCGGGAGTAGCACATGACGGGGGCAAAGGCAGTCCCCCCCCCCCCTCCCCTGTCCATTGAAAGACCAACGGCCAATCCGCAAGACTGGCAAAATACAGGACACTTACGTATAAGCTCCGTGACCGTGTGCCACAGACGTTTATGGGGGCCGGATCAAAGGCACCCATAAGGTCGTGTGAATGGGGCCTTATTCAAAATTTCATACAAAATACAAGATAAAAATCTCCACAGTAGCACTGCAAGATAGCATTGTATTGTATTATCACTGCAATAATCCAGTTTTTGCTTTATGTTGCCACATGTCTTATATAGTTTTATATTATATTTATGTAGTCAGGAAATGGCTTATATTCCCATTATTATCCCGTTATCTCCGGCTTCCTCTTAAATTTTTATTTTTTAATCAGATTTACCTAACAGATTTATTGTTATTATCCTATCAGAAAGTAGATGATACACTTCATATTTTCCCGTTCTTTTTCTTTGCTCGCTCAAAAATTCACATGTAACAGAATCAAAACTGTTTATTCCAACTTGTCATATGTCATAACTGTCAAATTAATATTTTCCGAGTAATTTTCTTATTTCCCTCCCTTTTTAATTTTGGAAAAGTGTGTTCACACCCATAGATGCATTAGATGTGTATGAAAGCTGCATGCACAGGCTCTAACTGCTGATTAAAGGGTAACGCATGCACCCTGCTTTCCAACAGACAGCGGTGTGGGACACCTGGCATGCCGAAGGGGGCAAGTATAGTTTTTATTAATGTCAGACAACCGCTTTAAGGCACCTTTTACACATCAGAATATGCTTGATTTCCAAGTTTAGGGATACCTGACAGTGGGTCCTTGCTTCTTTTGTTTTCTTTTACAAAACATTTATGGTATTTACTTAAATTAAAGTTAATTTAAGTTACTTAAATTATTATTTAATCATTCAATTTTTATAAAAATATCTGGAAAACACTCCCAACACATTTTATACTTTGATGTGAGATGTTCCAGTTGTCATTGTGTCATTGTGAAGGATCCCTTTATGAGATGCTTTGTTAATCTCTAAGTGTATTTGACCTACCTCACATTTATTTATAAAAGTTAATTAGCTCATAGGTGTTTGACCGTGAACACCACCGATCATCTCCCGGGGGGGAAGGAATCTTGTCATACGAGACAATGACATTTTTATTTCTTAGAACTGGAGACTCTCAAAAAAGAATAACAACCAATAGCCTTGTCCTCCTCTGCATGTGATTGTAGTGGCCGTAATGTGTCCAAGCTCTATACATTTTCTGTTTTTCCTATGACTAGTGAAGGTTTGTAGGTGAAATCCTTAAAGGGTCCTCGGTTATATCCCAATGTGACTCTTCAGTGCCAAGGTGACTCCTTACAGGTCATTGTCATACAAAAATACGCTGAGCTCCACCCAGTGGTCACTTCTGAATATTTCAAGTCATTGGCATACGGAAGTATGCAGTGAGCTGCTGAGCTCCACCTAGAGGTGACTTCAAGTAGCATGAATCCTTTTTAATCTGTCACGGGATTTGGAGCTTTGTAATGACAAAACAAAGCTCTGACCACCCTGAAGATATGGTGAGAAATTAATCAGAGTAAACAATTGTATTTCAAAGTTGATCTTAAAGTTCAAGTACCTTATTGGGTGGTTGGGGGTAAAGGTTTTACAATGTTTCCAAACCTTTGTGACCAAGGACCCGGGACATAGCCAGCAATAGGATAGTCACTGTGTGACTATAACTGATCTATAAAGGATTATTATACTATTGGAATGGTACAGCATTAATAAATAATGTGTAAGAAAATTTATACTGATTATAGATATTCTGAGATTCAGACTACCTCCGTTTTGGGATGATTTTTAGGCAACATGGACATGGCAGCCTTCATCCATAACACCCCAGATCTGTCATTAGTTATTATTCTGACATGTGTGTGCCATAATAGACTATAAACACTCCGCGCCTGTTCTGTTCCCATAATAAAGCTATTATTTATATGGTTCTACTAATACATGATTTATAATTACTGCCCTCGGCCAAGGTTACTTTGTAAATAATCCCTGCAGCCCCCCTCTGCCTCTCCTCTCTTCTCACTTACCTGTATATATCGAGGCTGACAGGTGCTCCATTTTTTATTTAAGAGATCTTAAGATATCTGGAGTCACAGCCTGCAATCTGCCATTGTGCCCAATTGTGACATATGGTTAATAGGCCTTAAGGATTGGGAAAGGGTCGGAAATATAAGCCTGATTTTATCCACTTAATGACCAGGATGTCCGAATCGTATAACTGGCCTTACACTATAGAGATCTCCCCATCCCTTCCTATAGACATGCATAGTGGAGTCAGCATTTTCGTTGAATTCGCAGAGCAGCTCTTCCTGCTCTATAACATCATGCCTGCAGATAGGACACTATGTACAATCTGCTCAGCTCCTCCTGTTCTATAACATGCTGCTTGCAGATAGGACACTATGTACAATCTGCTCAGCTCCTCCTGCTCTACAACATGCTGCCTGCAGATAGGACACTATGTACAATCTGCTCAGCTCCTCCTGCTCTACAACATGCTGCCTGCAGATAGGACACTTTGTACATTCTGCTCAGCTCCTCCTGCTCTACTATGCCTCGTGAAAGTAAACTTTTCTGACTTTTCCACATTTCATTCTTCAAACATAAAGCTATAAAATTGTAAATTTTTTGGTGAAGAATCAACAAGAAGTGGGACACAATTGTGAAGTGGAACGAAATTTGTCGGATATTTTATATAATCTATTTTATATAATATCCGTTTATAAATAAACCAAAAAGTCGGGCGTGTAATATTATTCGACCCCTTTACTTTCAGTGCAGCAAACTCCCTCCATAAGTTCAGTCTCTGATCTCTGAAGGGTCCAATGTCGTCCTAAATTACTGATGGTGATAAATATAGTCCACAAAGTCTCCGTATACACACACCTGCTCTGTGATAGTCTCAGGGTTCTGCATCATGAAGACCCAGGAACACACCAAGCAGCTCCGTGATATTGTTGTGGAGAAGTTTAAAGCTGAATTTGGATACAAAAAGCTTTCACAAACTTTAAAGGACATCTACCATCAGGATTATGGATTATAAACCAAGTACATTTACATACTGGTGTGTGCCCCCTTGGTCAGGATCCGCTCTTCTTTAAGCTTTTTATGCCTTTGATTTTACACAAGGCTTCAAAATGAGCCTGAGGGGCTCCATAAAGGTTGATGGAGCATGGAGCCTCTCAGGCTAGTTTGCATAATTTTTAAAGCATATTTTCTTATAAATCAAGGGCATAAAAAGTTAAAAGAAGAGCAGATCCTAATAAAGGGGGCACACCGCAGCATGTAAGTGTATTTGGTTTATGATCCATTAACCTGATGGTAGATGTCCTTTAAACAACAACATAAACAAGAAACCCCTGTGCAAGCGTCATATTGAAATGGAAGGAAAATGGGACCACTGCAAATCTACCAAGACCCGGCCGTCCCTCTAAACTTTCATCTCAAATAAGGAGTAGACTGATCCCTCTGCATGACCTGTAGAGACCTACAGCGGAGGTGGGAGAGTCTGTCCATAGGACAACAAACAGCCGACCTACCCCAAGCGACTTGCAACTGTAATCGCAGGAAAAGGGGGCGCTACAAAGTATTTACTTAAAGGGGCGAATAATATTGCCTGCCCCACTTTTCAGTTTAAAATATACAATAAATTTTGTTTCTCTTCACAATTGTGTCCCACTTGTTGTTGATTCTTTACCCAAAAATTGCAATTTTATATCTTTATGTTTAAAGCCAGAAAATATGGCAAAAGGTAGAGAAGTTCAAGGGGGCTGAATACTTTCGGAAATATCCAGCTACCTGCAAATACAGGCAGTACCCGGGTTACATACAAGATAGGGTCTGTAGGTTTGTTCTTAAGTTTAATTTGTATGTAAGTCGGAACTGTATATTTTATCATTGTAATCCCAGCCAGAACTTTCTTGGTCTCTGTGACAATTGGATTTTAAAAATGTTGGGTTGTCATAAGAACCAGGATTAACCATAAAGCTTCATTACAGACACCTGTGATAACTGTTACAGCTGATTATTGTAGCCTAGGACTAAAGTACAATAAATTACCAATATCCAGAGGTCCGTTTGTAACTAGGTGTCGAGTATTCTTAAGTAAGGGACCGCCTGTACAGCACTATGAATAATATCCCCCTCCTATAGATAGAAGAGCTTTTTTTATTGTGACCGGTTTCGCTTGCTGATACAATTCCTGTTCTATATTAGTGGCGCTTTTATTTGATCACATTTTCCCTGTTTACCTGTCGGGTTCTTTCATCTCAAAGTAAAGTTTAATATCCACTGGAACACAAAAAAAGACGTCTCCTGAAATTTGCTCTTTCTGCGGATGTAAAATTACAGGATCAATTCCATCTAAAGGCTGCGGGAGAAAAATCAAATTTCGAAAGAATATGACAAATGCCAGTTCGTTCGGGGCGATGTTTTGGGTCAGTCGCGGGATATTTTTCCGCTTCCGATCTTTGCGCTGCCGTGGGACGGATCGGCAGGGATAATTGAATTTGATTAGATTGTAAGTGCAGGGGTGGGGGAAATCTCCTACAAGGAAATGTATTTTCTGGGGATTGTTGTGGAGGAGGGCGAATAGAAGCCGCAGAAATGACTGAGGCCGACCCTGAGGAAAATGATATTGACTCTGTTCTGGCAGTGAAATGAAATAGAAAAGTGCAACGAATGTGAAGTTTTTAAAAAGATAAGCCCGGAAATATTGGCAGGAGGTGTAATGGGACCCCCCCCCCCCCCCCGCCTCCAGAACCGCAAAACAGCGCTACCTAGGTCTATGGCGGTGTCTGGTATTCCATTTCAGGAAAATTGAGGCTCAACTGCAACACCATGTATTTCCTGTTGGTAACATTTGCGCTCTCTTAGTTGTCTTAGTTGTTACAGCCCACCCCCCAAAAAGGAATGATCTGTAAATCATCGTAATTTTAAAATCTGCCAGCAGTTCTGACCACACAAAGTTGCAGACAGTGTTAGTAATTGTTACAATACCGGCTACTCCACTGCCATTCCCCTCTGCTACCACTAGGGGCTGTATAAGGGCTTTGGGCCATAGAAGAGGGGAGGGGCTGTGGAGTGTATGATTGCATAGAGCTAGAAGCCCCACCCACAGCACTTGCAGGAGCTGCAAACCTGGATTAATCACATTTCAGTCCTGCTGCTTCTTGCTACATACACAAGGCTATGGTGTCACAGCTCTTCTGTACACAGCCTATAAATAGCACTGGCTACATTTTTATTATGGTCAAAATTGATGAGACTCCCTTTAACCCTATTCATGACCTTTGCTAGGTAAACAGCCAGTCGTAAGTTCTAGTCGGCGCTTCTAAAAATTTGCCATTGATATGTCTCTATTGCTGGCTGCAGGGCCCCCAATTTGTACCAGGCCCCTAACAATCCTGTATGGTTTATAATATGGATTTCTTTGTAAGTAACGCACCTTTGCATTGTAACCATGGAGAAAAATACATGTTATCTAGTCTTGGATCCACCTGGGATTCATAGCAGTTAACTTTATTTTATTATTTATTATTATTATTCATTATTATTATTCATTATTATTATTTATTATTATTTAATAATTATAATAAAATATAAAAATAAACATGCTAAATTTACAGTAATATATTGATTAATTGTATTATTAATTTAGATTTAATTTTAGAATAAAACATAATTAATTTCATAATATTTGATTTCATCATTATTAAATATTTTATTATTTTAATATATATATTTTTTTTAATTTATTTTGTCAATTATAGCTGGATTGTTGTTGCTAGCTGATCATATTGATCCCCTATTGGGCAGATGATTTTAGTTTCTGCCCTGGTATTGGGAGGACTCAATATCCCCCATATAAGCGGTAGGGTAGCAGTGATCTCTTATGAACCTGTATAAAGAAGGTAGAGGTTTACAGCTGGAGTCCCCCTTTAATCTATATTTCTCTTTTTGTCTTCCTAATCCTAGAGCTTGAACACTGATGCTTTATATGTTTCATTGACTTAATCCTTAACCAGTCCTTTCATGTCTGACTTTGTCGGCTTTATTCACCGTCCTCTTATTTGTATACAATGGAGTCTCTCCTGGTTTTGCTCCTGACTCGATTATTGAGTGATTTCATGTTATTTTAGCTTTATAAAGTGTCTCTCTCTGGGCTATTCCATCAAACTTCTCTTGTGGTTGTATCTATTGACTAACTGTTATATCCAGAAGATGAAAGAAATGTTATTCTTCTGACATTCGGCACATATTGGACTTGCCAGGGGTGAGGGCTTCACTACTGCAACTGCTTCATCTTTTGAGACTGTTGATTTTTGGGGTGAAATTTGAAGCCCTTTGGGAAACCTGAAGATGGGTTAAACAATAAAACCTAGAAAAATCGCCAATAAGCTGTTTTTTCTGCAATTCTTTTTTTAAGAATTCGTTTCGTAAGAGATTTTGAAAGTTTTAGGGTTACTATATACATGTATTGCACCTCCCCCATCTGCACTTTTAGGAAACATGTACTGTTTGTTGTAAAGCAGTGGTCCCCAACTTTTTCCCACTCGTTTGGGTAACACTGTGATATGGGATGAATGACACCAGAATGTCAACCCATGTACAAAAACTTGACCTGGGTCATCTGTTTATTGTATGGTCAGACATTCATTTGCCTAGCTTGGATACTTTGGTCCACCAACAACCACTAGGAGTTCAGCTTTAAGCAAAACTTATGTTTTGGGCAGGGCCGGCACCAGCACTGGGCATACCTGGGCAAGCTGCTAGGGTGCCCACATAAAGCTGTATATAAGCAATCCATAGGATTGAGGGAATATATTAGGGAACAGGATGTTTTAGTATCTGAATTATTAATTCCTTCGTGTGAGTTTACTGCAAAGGGGCCCACTGAGGCTCTGTCACCCAGTGGCCTACTGAAACCTGAAGCCGACCCTGACTGTGGGACCCATCACTAGAACTCTAATCAATCCTGAGGCTGTAGGGTCTGTGCCTTCATCTTGAATGAGACTTATGTCTACCACTTAACCAAGGGTCTATTTGGCCACTGCCATTAGTCCCATAAACTTTGAGTAGACCGGTAGTGTACATGTGTGACTACCACCATTTTTTGATAAATGAGGTCCGATCATAGATAAGTGAGACACCGATTACAGAACATCATCAAAAAAGCCTGTGCCCCCCCTAATATGTGATGGTATGGTCCACATTTTATGGTTTGGAATAGTCCACAGTGGTGCTTTCCCTTTGTTTTTTTGGTCATGCTCTTACGATCTGCTACATTTATATGTAGAATTGGTCCAAGCTCTTAAGATGTTCGTCTTGTGAATGACTCCATTCAGGATTTCCTCATTATCTAGAACCCCGGCGTACATTACAGGAACATATTCAGATTACATTCGTCCTTTGATAACGACGGGATGGGTTGACTGTAGCCATCATCTGAATACCCACGTTCCTTCTGGAGAATTTATCAGGATGATTAGATTTCAAAGAGACACTTTTATAGTAAAAAACTGAAATGAGAAGAAGCGAAATGTTACTTAAATGCCCCCGGGCGCCAACTGTAATGAATAATTTAGTAAAACTTAATATTTCTGTGAATAGAGAATATTTTATACTTTAAATTTAATTCTATGTACTGAATAATGTGGCAGTGTTCAAGAGCCCCAAATTTTTTAAAATCTTTATCAAATTTTAACTATTTTTTTTATAGCTCCAGTGTATACTGAATCACATCGCCACTGAGCAAGTTAAAAACAAGTTGGGTAACCAGTTATTAAAAAGTGTATTGAGACATAATATAGGGGTCACTGTCACTAGAGGTGAAATCTACAGGTGCCATGGGAGGGGGAGGCTAAAAAAAAACAATCAAAAAAACTTCTGTTGTCCCATCCTGCCTTCCGTTGGTGGCGTGCCCCTGTTTGTTTAGAGGCAAGAACACTGCTCTCCAACAATTTCTGTCACATCCCTCTGCCCCCTACTGCCATGCTTGATAGAGCATCAGTATCAATTTGTGGCAGGGGATGGGTGGGTGTTCCAGGCAGAGCATAGTGAACAGCATAGCTCCATGGAGGATGGGGAAGAGTAGCAATCCATGGACTCATGCCATGATTTCAAGTGATCCGATATATACATGGGTATTGTGTTAGGAGCCGCCGGACTCGGCCAAGCAGGCAACTCGTGTTTCGATTGGATCCCATCTGATGTGTTCAATAGGGTATGGATCCCACTGATGAGTCGGGAATCCAGGTGCCACCATTGTATCGAGGTAGCAGCTGCTTTGAGGCCCTGGAGCAGGAGGAATCCTACTGGGCTTCTCTAGAATACAAAAATATACCCGTACAGTAGTTGTAGGTCTACTTATAGTTTTGACATGCCTAATGGTTAATGTATTTGGCTAAGCCAAATACTCAGGGTCAGAAAAAATTCTACAAAAAATAATGAAGGTAAATTTGAAGGTAACAAAAATGGTAATAGAAGGTGAAAATTTGAAATGGAAAAGTTCACAGACTACAGTAACTAAAAGTTCCCACCATTCATTCCTCCCCTGGTTACACAGTTAATCGGAGAGATGTACAACCCCCCCACCCCCAAATTGAGCCAGGACTAACTGCAACTCCTCCATTTAAAAAAAAAAAAAAAAACAAGCCACATGCAGCCACTGTACATGTATGGAAATATACCAAAAAGTTATTGCTCTCAAAAGTACCATTTTACAAACAATTGTTTGTTAAGGCTAAGGGGTTAAGATTACTAAACGGTGTTTTATTTTGCTAAATTAATTATGCAAATTATTTGAGTTGTAATAACAAAG
The DNA here is from genome assembly GCA_019512145.1 of Engystomops pustulosus. Lineage (NCBI taxonomy): Eukaryota > Metazoa > Chordata > Amphibia > Anura > Leptodactylidae > Engystomops > Engystomops pustulosus. The sequence continues at coordinate 14,721 of WNYA01003864.1, forward strand.
CTTGCTGATTCAGTTCTTAGTTTTCGTGCTGCCGGTGCCATCGTAAATCATTATTGAATTCTGTGTTCTGCATTATTAGCCGCAGTGTGTTGTATCTACACGGGGAGCAGGAAATCTATAAAATTGCCTTAATAGCCCCAAACATGAAGTCACACAGAACACCTGTGGATAAGTCACTCTTATAACTAAATTGAAATTTCCCGTAATGCACATAGTGGGTTAATCTTCAGCAAGTGTGGGACATTAACATGGAAAAGCACCACCCGGTCATAGGCTGTAGTTAATATTGGAGCTCAAGTCATGGTAGATTTCTGTGGCACAAGTCCTATTTAAAGGGGGTTGTTCCAATTTGGATTGTTATCCAAAGCAAAGGGAATAAGAATCAGGCCAATGAAGGTCTTACTGCTGGAACCTCCCCCGATGACGAGAACTGGCCCCGCCGATCATGAGAATGGTGGTCCAGATCTCAATAGTAGATGGAGCGGCAGGTTTCCCTGATGACGAGAACTGGCCCCGCCGATCATGAGAATTGGGGTCCCAATCTAAATAGTAGATGGAGCGCCAGGTCTTCCGATGACGACAACTGGCCCTGCCGTTCATGAGAATGGGAGTCCAGATCTCAATAGTAGATGGAGCGGCAGGTCAAGCATGGATCTTGATACACCATTCAATTTCCTAGGGAGTGGGAGCGGCAGGTCCCCCGTTGATGATAACTGGCCCTGCCGTTCATGAGAATGGGGGTCCAGATCTCAATAGTAGGCGGAGCGGCAGGTCCCCCAATGACGAGAACTGGCACCGCCGTTCATGAGAATGGTGGTCCTGATCTCAATAGTAGATTGAGCGGCAGGTCAAGCATGGATCTTGCTACACCATTCAATTTCCTAGGGAGTGTCGAAACTGTTGCGCACAACTATCTTCAGCACATCCCTTCACTGTATGGTGTTCAGCAATTTCTGACGCCCCCATAGTGTGGTGGTGGTGTGACCCCTGACCAACCTACACCTCATTTGAATAGGACCTCTGTTTTTGTGATCGTGGGGGTTCCAGCAGTCTGACCCTAACAATCAGATTGTTATCCCCTATCCTGTCAATGACCATTTAAACTTGGTACAGCCCCTTTAAATGTTGCAGAAGATTTAGTAGCAAAGGTTCTCTTCAGCCTGACATTGGTGTCCGGAAAAATTTACACTTTCCCATAATTTAAGGTTATTATGGTACTTGAGATTTTCGCTATATAACAGGGTCACTCCCCTTCTATCTGATGATACGAGGCGTTCGATAGACTCTTGTGATCGCTCGGTCTGCCATTGTGCCTTACATTTTAATTCCTGCAGAGTGATTCTCATCCAGATTTTCTGCTTCATGGAGCTCATCAGCATATGACAGGCCGGTAATTGATAGCTCAGTTATCACAGTGTCTGACGATCAGGTAATTTCTGTTAATGTGACGGCTTCATATCCACACCTGCACTAGATTTGTAAAATAAAAGTTTCTCTATTTTCCCCAAGGTTTCCATTATAAACACATTAGCCTCGCAGGCGGCGTTATTTTCCTGTCTTGCTCGTTCACCTGCTAATTTATTAATAAAATTCATTTATATAAAAATTGCAGCTTAAAGAAGCCGCACACTTCATTTTAGAGTGGAGCCGGCTTTAGCTGACAGCTACTCCACGTGACAAGGATGGGGGAAGTCACAGGCAGTACGAGAGTCTTTGGCCTACAAAGTGTTACGTCTCAGACTGTACTTGAGCATTATGTATTTCATATTTGTATCTTAATAGTCTGACAGGACAGTCATAAGGCAGCTGGCCTCATGGTTTATAGAACATTGAGCTTAAAACCTGTTGCCCCCAAATGAGTTGGCTCTGAGAAACTCGCTCAAGCGTTTGTGGGATTTCCCAGACCAAACTTGGACTGAAGCACTGAATTAAATGGACATGTTGAGTTTGGTTCAGTGATTCGAGGTTTGGTTGGGGAAATCCCATAAGTGCGCTAAACAAGTTTCTTGGGCTTTATGGTTACAGACACAAACAGAAGGCAACCGACACGGTGGTTACAGAGTCTCTCAATAAGGCTAGAACAAAGCAGAATTGAGGGGGGAGATTTGATACATTGGCACTCATCTGCTGACGTATGATGGAAGCCCTGCCCATCCGGCAGCAATGCTTCATGTTGGCCTACTTTACTGCTGGCTGTGCACCCTTTATGTTTCTTTGGTGCGAGGGCATGTATAATTAGCAGCCCGGAATGCCGGACGTCTTGTCCCTGTGCTCCATGCTGCTAATTATACGTTCCTTTTCTAGGTGATCCCGTCATGTCAAGACTAGCACCGGGATCAAGATGAAGAGGAGCGCAGGTAAGTATCTTTAGTTTAAAAAAAAAATTCTATTATTTCCTTTAAAGCCAAACCAGAAGGAACATATTCTCAACTGTAGACACCACTGTTTTCATGTCTTTGCATCTCAGCAGTACAGTGTAGGGAACTGCTTTAGCTGAGAGAGGTTTTTGACTAGGGTCGGAGAGTAAGTTCTCCTTACACAGACTTTGTCAATGAAGGCATATTGTGTAACTTGTAGTGGACTAAGATGTGTAGGGGGTGTCAGCCCTCTAGGTGCCCTCCATTACAAGTGTTCTGGACAATCCCGGGGTTGGTTCACTAATTCGTAAAGCTCCATTAATCACATCTACTGCTATATGGTGCTCAATTTCTCTATACCGGCTCAGTACCTGGAAGTTCTGTCTTCAAAAGTATTTTTGGAAACCCAATCCACTTCTGCTTATACCCATAAAGCTCAATTTCTATTAGTCACGAAGCGTTGCTGTGGACCTTGATGCTCACATTCTGCTGGCAGACCCCATGAGATCACTCCCCCCTCATACAGGTGGGTTCTATTTGATCTTCTCAGCTGTTTCCTGACCAACAAAAAAAGTCAGACGAAACTTTGACTCGGTTTTCCATTTCTGTATTGTTAAGTCTTATGGTGCCTCCCCCACCCTAGTGCCATGGAAATGATTCATAGACCGACGAGGGGAGTTTTCTTTACTGCCCCGTTAGCCACATCTGAAAATATTCAGATTTAATCAATACAGGGTAATCCTAACCCTGACTATTGCTGGTTAAATCCCAAATAATGGAGATTAGGTCATAGATTGTAGAAGACTTTAACTAAAGTATGTGTGGAGTTCATTACATTCCAATTTATTGTAAATTGTGCAACTTTTGGTTATTCTCTAATGCAGTGAAGGGCATGCTGGGAAATGTAGTTTTTGGAGAAAAGGCACAGTTACCATCGTAGACAATGGGGGATCATATGGGGGATCATATGGGGTTGGTGCTTCTTTTATCCTGGAAATTGGTGCAGGTTACAGCAGTTCACAGCACACTCCGACACGTCTGGATATTGATGGCTCATTCTAATATTTGTCCCATGGAGCAAGTCTAGATCATTACCTCTTGGCCAGACCTCTGAGAGATGACAAGAGCATTTCTCTGCATTATACAGATGACCTGACTATTTGAGTGGGTGCTGTGTAATACTGTTGTTAACGAAAATACAGCATTTCACAGATATAAGTCCAACCTGTCTCTATCAGTCCTGATGTGTACAATTAGGGTTGCCCCTGGATCCGACCATGAATCTTCTGACTTTTGGGTCAGGGAGATATATACACCTGTCTGATGCTGCACTGAGCTCCTCTCTGCCTCTAGCAGAGGGTGGGGACCTTTGCATTCCAGGATGAGCTCACACACAGACTTCCTGCCGGCAAACAGCAGCGTGAGGAGAGTAAAGCTACCGACAGATAAGGTGGGGGGGGGGGCACATAGGAGAGCTCTTATGCCCACCAGGGGGTTTATATACTCCTTTGGACAGGTGGTAGCACTTCTCCAATCAGCTTACAGCCTGCTTTACAAGAACATCATTGGACAATAACATTATGTCTTGTTAACTCTTGACTTACCAGGCAGTGGCTACAGCTGCAATTACTAGGTTCTCCTAGAAGTAGCGTCTGGATGAGTTGCGCTGGATCACCAGGTAGATCCTGACAAGGAGAGGGCGCTATACGCAACAACCACCTGGCCTATGCATTGGCAGGGGTGTTCCACAACGGAACAATGTGCAAATATCATTTCCACCATGGAATAAGGAAAGCCGAACCAGTTCCTTATACAGTAATGACAAGATGTAACAACAATGTGCCGAAAGTGATAGATGCCAAAGGCTATTCTCTCACATCATGCCACTAGGCTTCTTTAAAGTCAGTCATTGAATGTAGAGGGATCTGCCTTTATATAAGGTAGCGCTTATCCCGCACTGGAAAACATTTGCATATTCCTTACCCAGAATCCCCAGCGGAGCATGCATGACTTTTATAATACTTCATTATGTGATCATCTTCTTGTTATTGGACCCTACCAGGAAGCAGGGGAAACCCTTGTAATCCATGGGTTACTAAAACCTCAATTTATAAAGACACTAAAGACAACATAAATTTAATAATAAAGATACATTTTATAAATCCTATAACATGTCAGCCCTATCACCTTTAGCATATTCCCTACTCCTACGCCCCACCACAATGTCTCCTAAATGGGCAATAGTGCTGTACTAGGATGGAGTTGCTTAGAATGTAACCTGTGTCTTCTCTTCTACTTGTAGCTTCAGAGTAACAGTTACATGGCGGAGTTCATTAGTCTGATTTGCCTCTAAAAAATAAAAAATACAATTTAGATTTTTCCATGGCGGAGAAATTGATGTGCCAGTCATGGATGGTGAAGGCACAAGGCTCGATCATGCTTCAGTCATTAATGCAGTCAGCGGGGTGGAAACTGTGGGTGTACAGGGAGAAGCTGCTGATGTGAACACTGGATTTTCTTTACATACAAAGTAATTGCATTTTCCCGATGTTACAACATATGCCGCTGTGTATTCTCCTACACGTAGATATGAATTATTCATGGTGCCGGATTTTCTGATTATTCTTTAAAAACCATCCTCTAATGGCCCCCATTACTATCTGATGTATTACTACAAACCTTGTATTCTTTTAATTTATTAGTAATTGATATTTGCTCAAAGCACTTTTATCCTTAAAGGGAACCTGTCACCAGGAATGTGAATTTTAGCTGGTGACAGGTTCCAATAGCCTGTGCTGATTTTTAAAATGCCTTTGTCAGCATTCTTAATAATTTCAGTACTTTATAATAGTTTATTTGACATTACCTGGCTCCCCGTTTGCAGCGTGTGGTAAGTCCCGGGGAAGAGGGGATCAGCCACAACCTGTTTGTGCCTATGACTCCTCTTATAGTTTTTCCTCCCCTCCACACCATCCCCCTCCCTCCAGTTCCTGCTTAAAGGAAACCTACCAACTTCCGATGGTGCTTCTAAGCTGCAAATGCCGTGCACCAGCTCAGGGTGAGCTGGTGCCAGCGCTTATTTTCGTTATGTTTTTAAACACTGAGCTTTATGACTGTAAAAAGCCACATTGCTTATCCAAACAGTTAATGCCTGATGTGAGACCCCCTTGGATTTTGTATTGACCGCTTATCCTAATAAATCGCCAATTAAAAGAATCACCTTTTTTATTAATACATTTGTATACAACAAGCTCCCTCTAGTGGTGCATGCAAACATGCCTCTTTACAACTTTTTATTTTGTGAGGAACTCATTTCAGGTATGATTAGTATTATGGCAGTCCTACTAATTTTGCATTGACCATTATATACATATCTTAGAGAGATTCCTTTATCTCAGCAGGTGGTGCCTGGGTTATATTGCTCCTCCTGTACCTGATCTTGTATCCTCAGCCTTTGCTTCCAACACTCATCATAGAAATGTCTGAGATATTTTTACATAGTGATGAGTAATGCGTTCATATGCACATGATCACAAAGCAACTATATAAAATACTAGCTGGAGGCGTCTTGTCCAGCCATGTGATTTTCCAAATAGTTCACACTGTATCTACTGATATCATGTGGCCTTAAAGGGGAAATCTACATAAAAAAAGTGTATTTTGTGAATGTCAACTTTTTTTATGGAGAATTAAAACACTGAATTTTTCAAGTTTTCTACTGCTTTCATCAATGGCCGCTGCAGTCGTGGGGGGGTGGGAGTTGTTTGGGGGGGGGGGGGTGCATTGATTGGAAGCTATTCTTAAAGGGAACCTGTCACCTAGGACCTCATTTTCACAAAAGACAGGTTGCAGAAGCTTATTACACCTGTAATGCAAATAAGCCTTTCTGCCTTTTCTAAGCATTTGCATTACAATATAATTTTGTGTTATAACTTACCTTGCACCCTGACAAAATCCTGGGGTAGTCAAAGAGGCTGGACTTTTGGTTTGGATGCATTTCAAAAATCAACATTTTGCCTTGTCTGTGTTACTCACTCCTCAGAGCTTGCCCCCCACCTTTGTGCTCCTGTACAGTTCCACCTCTTGCTCCTTCTCAGAGCTCACAGCCTGGTGATCCTGACATCAGTGGGGGAGTGACAGAGCTGTACAGGAGCACAAAGATGGAGGCTTTCTGCAGTTTAGACAAGTCACCTGTTGTTTTTTGAAATGCATCCAAACCAAAGCCCAACCCCTGTGACTACCCCAGTATTTTGTCAGGATGCAAGAGTAAGTTATAACACACAATTATATTGCAATGCAAATGCTTGGAAAGAGAGGCCTTTTTGCCCAGGTGTCATGGGCTTATACAATCTGTCTTTAGTGAAAATGAAGTCCCTGGTGACAGGTTCCCTTTAACCATGATAGAGTCCAAACTATGAGAAAGTGGAAAGAACACTATAGTGTGGAAGTTTTCTATAGTTCTAATTCTATATGAAGGCAGGATGGGATCCTATATCGGTTATGTATTCTATAACTGTTAGAGGTTTAAGAACACAGAACTCTCGGCTGTCTCTATAAGTGGATGGAGGAAGCAGGGCTCCCGGGTTGTCACTAAATGGGCACAGAAAACAGGGCTCGCAGGCTGGTTCTGAGTGGGTGGGGAAAGCAGTATTCACAGGCTGGGTCTGGGTTTGGAAAGTAGGACTTCTCAGGGGGTACTTGGATTCAGGAAGCGGGACTTTGCAGGCTGGCTCTTGGGTGGGGGGAAGTAGAACTCTCAAGCTGGGTCTGGGTTGGGAAAGCAGGACCTGCAGGCTGGCTCTTGGTGGGAGGAGAAAGCAGGACTCACAGGTTGACTGTGGGTGGGGGGGTTAAGCAGGACTCGCATGTTGGGTTTGTGTAGGAAGGGAAAGCTGGACTCACATGCTGGCTCTGGTTGGGAGAGGAAAGCAGGACCTTTGCAGGCTGACTCATGATGGGAAGGGAAAGCAGGACTCACA
>WNYA01003865.1:0-22047 GCA_019512145.1 Engystomops pustulosus
TACGACCAACCCAACTGACAGAACCCTATGGCCCCCTCACCCCCATCACAGATAATCCCGACTTCCCAACAGTCTGCACATGACTTATTACTACAATTAGAACACAAGAAAAACCCTCAGGTTTAAATCCGTCTTAAATCCCTCTGAACACTAATCACACTGAGGATCTCAACGTAGCGCCTCATCTCTACAAACCAAATGCGAATCTCTGCAGCTCAAAAACTTTCTATAACAGACACAAATCAAAGCTTAATGGCAAAGGACTTGACACCCTTTGAAGAGCTCTGCCTCTTCATCCCCCCAATACCGCACTCGAACAGGCAATACAACCTGCTACGCGACAAACTGGTTCAATCCCTCACATCCCATACACAAAATCATGGGAAGGACTTAACACCACAATCACCAGTGATGGACTGCGTCCAGAAGCTCGCCACGAACGCACAAATTATCACTAGTGGTTAAATCCAAAATTATTCAGTGGATGGGTTCCGACCAAACTCCACCAAAATGTATCCCTCCTGCTCGACAGATTTGCTGATTGTGTAATCAGATGGAAGGTACAATGACTCAGATATGGTGGCAATGCCCCCGAGCCACACCTTCTGCGAACCAAGGATGTAAGATATCCTCCGATATACTGGTTATAAAATCCCAAACGATCATCAGACTACTACTCTCCATCCGTACTACGCCTCTCCATCCGACTATGCTCTCCATCCGTACTACTGCTCTCAATCCGTACTACTGCTCTCAATCCGTACTAACTGCTCTCCATCAGTACTACTGACTCTCCATCCGTACTACTGCTCTCCATCCGTACATACTGCCTCTCCATCCGTACTACTGCTCTCCATCCGTACTACTGCTCTCCATCCGTACTACTGCTATCCATCCGTTAAATTACTGCTCCTCATCCTTACTACTGCTCTCCATCCGTACTACTGCCTCCATCCTTACATGCTGCATCCTTTATTTACTGCCTCTCCATCGTAATACTGCCTCTCCATCCGTTACTACTGCTCTCCATCCGTACTACTGATCTACCATCTGTACTACTGCTTTCCAGTTTTCCCACACAATTAGACAACAAAAAGCCAAGCTCTTGGTTGCTGCTGAAGCAGCTCGCACGATGAACCGCGTCTCTGGAAATCTCCAGAGTACCGACCAGCCAGAATGGTTCCAAGAAATCCCCTCCTCCAGAAAATGAAGAAAAGAACTCACTGCAGAAAGCCACAAGTCAACGAATAAACATGCAAAACCTGGTCCCAATGGAGAACGTTTCAGAATTTAAATCATGCAAACCACTCCCCACTGCCACATTCCACAACATACATTTGCTAAACCATCTTCATCAAGGAAACCTTGGAATCCCCCCCCTACCTCCCCTCACCAACCTCTCCCACCCGCTCCCTCTCACCAATAACTTATCTTCCTTATAACTACTTACCCCACTTTAGACTTCTGTTAAACACTACTCTAGTTAATATTGTTTGTATAGACACTACAGTGTTATAAGATGTGCATGTACAAACTGATGTAATTTCTAACAAACCCATATTGATGTATTACATAACTTGCTACCCTATGCTTACATGTAACTACCAAAATAGTGTACTAAATGTACCTGTATTGCTTATCAATAAACCAAGATTGATAAAGAAAAAATATAAATATTGCCACTCATATATACATCTAAATTTCTATACCTACATACATAAACCGAAATTATGCAATCTACTCATATACACCACTTATACACAAACACAGTATTACACATACAGCATACGCACATCACAAACAAACATATACAGCATATATACATCACATATATGCTACTACATATTGGGGGTTCATTTCCTAAGGCCCGAGTCGCGTTTTCCCGACGTGTTACCGAATATTTCGATTTTGCGCCGATACTGTTACTGCATGCCCCGGAATTTGGAGCACGCGACGGATTGTGGCGCATCGGTTTGCCGGGCATGCGCGCGACGGAAAGGAAATGGTGGGGGAGGCGTGGCCGACCGAAACCCGACGTATGCGGAAAAACCGCCGCATTTATTTAAAAACCGAAACAGGGTCGCCTGAAGCTGCGCTTTACCTTCACTAGACGGCCCGGTGAATTCCCGTGGTTCAGAGCTTTTCAGGCAGCAGTGGTGGACAGACGGAAGGGAAATGACCTTAATAAATCCCGGTAGGCGGACACGGAATCCCAGCGCCAGAGAACGCGCCGCTGGATGCGCGAATGGGCCGCGGGTTAAATAAATTTTGCCCCAATGTGTTGTGTATGTATATAAGATTGCACATCCTCAATTATTGTCAGGTCAGATGGACGGGGCCCCCTTTAAGTGGCCCCAATGCGGCTGTATGGTTGCTACCATGGAGTTATGCCCCTGTGTCCTGCCCCCGTCGTATCTATCAGGAGCTCCGGATCATTTACTAAGGCTCCGTGGCGCCACTCTTCGTCGGGTTTCCCGAAATATTTTCCGTTTTGAGCCGAATTGCCCTGTATTTTGGCGTAGCGACTCGGATTTGTCGCAATTCAGCGCCGGCTTTCACGCGACAGGAAATTGGGGGCGTTAGCTTCGGACAACCAGACGGATTAGGAAAAAACGCGGGGTATTTAACCCTTCCCGACATTTGACGTACATTACGTGCATGGCGGGAGGGTGGGAGGTGCGTTCCCGCACCAAAATGCCAGTAATAGTAAGTCAAAGTTCTGGCTGTCTCCGTCAGAAGTGCTGGTGTCCGCTATATATATAGCAGACACCCGCCTCTAACACCGCGATGAGGAGCTGATATTAGGAGATTTCTCCGATACGGGTGTTAACCGCTGCGTGTCAGGGGCATTTAGCTAGAATCGGACCCCCCCCCGGCGCTTACCAGGGGGGGTCTGCTGCTCCGGTCAGTGCCCGGGGCTGCGCGATCCTCCTCCGTGAGCCGGGTCTGTGCCTTCCGACAGGACCCGGCTGTGACACACTGAGCATGCGCCCAGATGTTAATTACACAGTTGTAATACATCTGTATTACACTGTATTAGGTGAAGAATAGCTGAACAAGCGATCAGTGGATCGCTTGTTCAACCTAACCTGTAAAAGTAAAAAAAACTCGTTTTAATTTTTAAAAAACACTAAATCACCACATTTTTTAATAAAAGAATTAATTCCCTAGACACATCTAATAAAGTAAAAAAAAAACGGAAAATCACCAAAACCCCCCACATATTTGGTATCGCCGGCGTCCGTAAACAATGGTACAATAAGTCAGAAACATATGGACCCGTGACCGGCTGTGAACGCCGTAAAAAACAAAACCGAAAAAAATCGCCAAAAAAATGTTAAAATACCTTCAAAAAATGTTCCAAAAAGTGGATCAAAAACAAGTTATGTGACACCAAAATGGTACCATGAAAAGGACCAAACTCAACACGTAAAATTAGTAAAAAATAAGCCCTAAAACCAGCTCTGTCATCCAAAAAATATTAAAGTTATATCTCTGAAAAGATGACGATGCCCAAAAAACAAATGAGGATTTTCTTTATATTCTTTGTTTTTCCTGTAAAATTGTAAAATAATAAAAAACTAATAAAATGAGGATCACCGTATAGTCATAGTGATCTAGGAATAAAGATATTATAGTATTTTAGTGTACGGTGACGACCCTCAAAATATACAAAAAAAAATAAAACCCAAATTGACCATTTGTTTTAACCCATTCATTAAGATTAATAAAAATCTCATCGAAAAGCTACAGAGCCCACTAAATGAAAGTATTTGTATAAAGTGGCATCTCATGTTGCAAAAAATAAGCCCTTATATGTCCAAATGCCAAAAAAATAAGATTGTTAGCCATTATATAAAGGGACGGATGCTAATATGCTGGTGAATGGCGAAGCTTCCCCGTCTTTGCCCTGGCGTGGCCCAAATACAGCAGTCACCACCACATATGGGGGCTTTTATACGAGGGAGGGAGGGGATCAAATTCTGTGGAGCGTTTGGTATTTTATCCACTGAAATTGTACATTTTATGACAGTGAAGTGATGGCAAACCTTTAAGAACCGGGTTGGTTGCCCAAACTACAACCAACAACCAGTATTTACCATCAAGGCCAACATGACAATTTAACAGTAACTTATTGCTCCTTGTTCTTCACACAAAATTCAATAATAATGGCCCAGGAGGACACTAATACAGGCTGGAAGCAAAGGGGAAATTCAGGCTATCATTGTAGCTTCTCTCAAAAATAGGGTCTCAAAAATAAGGAAGAATCATGGGGCCAGCAAGGGGCCTCCAAAAATAATCCGACCCTGTTCACACCTTTCAGAACCTTCTTTCTGCATTCCCAATCCGTCAAGGATGTGTCACTTAAAAGATGTTGGGAGCAGCTCCCAAGTTGGTTGAGGACGCAGGAAGATTTTAAGTCATTTCTGTTGAAACTTTGCCTGGCGGGTGCGGGCCCAAGTAGGGCTCAAGTGCACCTCTGGCACCCGTTTGCCATAGGTTCGCCATCCACGTTTATGAAAAACACATAAGTTAGCCCAAAAAAAAATGAATTCGACATGCACGATTTTGTTTTTTAACATTGTAAAAAACAAAAAGGGTTAACAAACTTCATAAAAGTTGTGTTACGTACGTTGAGGGGTTGTAGTTTTAAAGGGGGTAATTTTATGGGGTTTATTAGCCTCTCAACGGACTTCAAACCAGAGCAGGCCCTCAGTAGCAGGATTTGCTTTTTTTTTTTATGAAAAAGTGAAAAATCGCACTTAACGTTCAAAGGCCCAGAACATCTTACAAAAATAATAGGATGTATAAAAAAACCAAGGAGGCCTAAAGTAGACATTCGAGTGAATGTTAGTATTACGTTTTTTTGCGGTTCCGGTTATTGACTATGTATGGAAAAAAGTAGAACATTTTGATTTCGAAAATGAGAATTTTTCCAAATTTTCACCCAAATATCTGATTTTATCATAAATAAATGCAAACCTAACACCCAAAATTTTTGAACTAACATGAAGTGCAATGTGTCACAAGAAAACAATTTCAATCACTTGAAATTTTAAGCGTTCCAAAGTTATGACCACTTATAGTGACACAGGCCAGACTTGAAAAAAATGGCCGTTGAGTTGTTGTAAGGAAGGTTTAAAAAAAAAGTGCGCTTCGGCGTTAAGGGGTTATAAAAAAACCGATTTGTGTTTGTTTGCAAGATCAAAGCACTAACAGCACACCAGGCAGTGAAGAAGGTGAAACCGGCGGAACCTCGGCGCAGCAGCTGACACCTGTGGACATCGGGCGCAAAACTTAGAATACCGGCAGACCGATCTCGTCAGACACGCACGCGGGATCGTTACTGGGACCGGGTAAGTAAATCTGCCCAATGTGCCATAAATGCGCCCTCTTTCCGAAAGAAAAAAATTATTAATCAAAAACACCATGAATTACACAGACACAGACAAGAAAAGTTAAAAACACTTAAAAAGTGTAATTCTATACCAAAAGAACACTAGGGTGAATCGGTAGTTACACCCTATCGACTCCTGGCTGCCCAAAAAACTGATGCATTGGCGTAAGTTCAATCTGTATATAATGACTGATTATAAAAACACCTAGGACCCACCAGACATACATCCAAAGCAAGCCAGGGTTGGTTGTACCGCACCCACGTGTTCCAGCACTCAAGGCTGATTCATAGGGGTAGCTGCTATACGCTGCGGAGACGGGATTACCGCAATTGCGCTTGATACCCGTGCCTGAAGGGAAAGGTTATGCAGTGCGTAGGCCGTCAGTAAAAGTAACACTCCGCAATGGCCCAAAATTGATCCGCCGACTTGCACCCCCCTCACACCCCTCCATGACCACTTTGCATGGAAGGGGTTATAACAGGGAAAGTAGTCATAAGTAGTCATAATTCCTCCCACGCGCAGGTGGTACACAGACATACGAGTCCCGATAAATGTGGCACATGCAGAACGCCTTCATGGATTTTCAAAATTTTCGGGATTTGCCCAGAAGGCTGTGACAGGTATAGAAGGGGATTGGTGCACAAACGATCGGATTTTCATGCGACAGAAATCAGGGGGTGTGCCGTCGGATATTCCGTCTGATTCGAACTAAACGTGGGATTTAGTATTCAAATTGTGTTGCAACAAAGGCACTTACATGCACCAGGGGCAAGAGGTGAATTACGGGGGGACCTGAGCGGCGGACGGGAAAGCGACACATGCAGGATATAGGGGGCAAGATTTTAGTGACTCCCCGCAACAGCCGGCCATTATACCCGGACAATGCACTTACATGCACAGGAAGAGACGGTCAACCCGGGGGGACCTGAGCGGGGAGGGAAGCGACACAGTGCAGGATATCGGGGCACGAATCTTAGTGACTCCATGACAGAGCATAGTACATGGGACATGCACTTACATGCACCAGGAAGAAGAAGTGTAACTCCAGGGACCTGAGCGGGGGAAGCGACACATGCAGGATATCGGGGCACGATTCTTATAGTGCCTCCCTGCAAAGGCATTATACAGGACATGCACTTACATGCACAAGGTAAGAAGAAGGTGGACTCCGGGGCCATGAGCGGGGGAAGCGACACATGCAGGATATCGGTGCAGGATCTTAGTGACTCCACCACAGAGCATGATACACGAACAAGCACTTAATTGCACCAGGAAGAAGAAGGTGTGTAACTCCAGGAACTGAGCGGGGAGGAGGAAGGACACATGCAGGATTATCGGGGGCACGATCTCTTAGGACTCCTGCACGCCAATATACACGGACAATGCAAATTACATGCACCAGGAAGAGAAGGTGAACTCCGGGGACCTGAAGCGGAGAAGAGAAGAAGCGGCACATGCAGGATTATCGAGGCAGGATATTAGTGACTCCCAGCACAGCGCATTATACAGGAAAATGCACTTACATGCACCAGGAAGAGGTGAACTCCGGGACCTGAGCGGGGAAGGGACCACATGCACGGATATCGGAGGGCACGACTTAGTGACTACCTGCACCAGCGCATTATACAACGGGACAATGCACTTAAATGCACCAGGAAGAAGAAGGTGAACTCCGCGTGGACCTGGAGCGTGGAGGGGGAAGTAGTGCACATCAGGATATCGGGGAAGATCTTAGTGACTCCCCGCACAGCACATTATACACGGACAATGCACTACATGCACCAGAAGAAGGTGTGAACTCCGGGGACCTGAGCGGGGAAGAGTAAGTGACACGCAGGATATCGGGCGCAGGAATCTTAGTGAATCCCTGCAAAGCGCTTATACAGGACAATGCACTTACATGCAACAGGAAAGAAGAAGGTGAATGAATGAAACTCCAGGGACCGTGAGGGGGGAAAGCTACACATGCAGGAATCGGGGCGCAGGATCTTAGTGACTCCCCGCCACAGCCGCATTATACACAGACCAATGCACTACATGACAACAGAGAAGAAGGTGAACTATAGGGACCTGAGCGGGGAAGCGACACACGACAGGACGGTAGATCGGACGCAGGATCTTGTGTGACTCCATGCACAGCCGCATTATACACGGGACAATGCACTTACATGCACCAAGGAAGAAGAAGAAGGTGAACTCCGGGGACTGAGCGGGGGAAGAGCGGCACATGCAGGATATCGGGGCGGATCTTAGTGACTCCCCGCACAGCGCATTATACACGGACAATGCACTTTACATGCCACCAGGAAGAAGAAGGTGAACTCCAGGAACATGACGCGGGAGGGAAAGGAAGCGACACATGCACGATATCGGGTGAGGATCTTAGTGACTACCTGCACAGCGCATTATACACGTGACAATGCCACTTACATGCACAAGGAAGAGAAGGTGAACTCAAGGGACATGAGGGGAAGTGACACATGCAGGATATCGGGCGCAGGATCTTTAGTGCTCCCCGCACAGCGCAGTATACACGGGACAATGCACTACATGCCACCAGGAAGAAGAAGGTGAACTCGGAGGACCTGAGCGGGGAAAGCCCACACTGAAGGCAGGAATATCGGGTGCACGTCTAAGTGACTCCCAGCCACCCAGCGCGCATTAATTATTACATGGACCAATGCACTTACATGCACCAGGAAGAAGAAAGTGGAACCAGGGGACGCTGAGGGCGGGGAAGGGATGGAAAGTGACACATGCAGGATATCGGTTGCGCAGGATCTTAGTGACTCCCCGACCGCGCATTATACACAGACAATGCACTACTGCACCAGAAGAGAAGGTGAACTCTAGGACTCTGAGCGGGGGACAACGAGACACCAGCAGGCAAGGATATGGACGCAGGGATTCTTAGTGACTCCCTGCACAGCGCATTAACACGGTTACAATGCACTTACTGCACCAGGAAGGAAGAAGAAAGGTGAACTCCCGGGGACCTGCAGGGGCAGCGGCACAGCAGGATATTGGGCAAGGATTCTTAGGCCTCCCCGACACAGCGCACTATACCCGGACAATGCCACTTAATGGCAACCAGGAAGAAGAAGGGTGAACTCCGGGGGCCTGAGCGGGGGAAGTGACAAATGCAGAATCGGGTGCCACGATATTAGTGACTCCGCACAGCCCATTATCACGGACAATGCACTTACATGCACTGGGAAGGAGAAGGTGTGAACTCCGGGGACCTGAGAGGGGAAGCGACGACACATGAAGGATATCGGGGACACGATCTTAGTGACTACACGCACAGCGCATTATACACGGACAATGCCACTTACATGCACCAGGAAGAAAGAAGGTGAACTCCGGGGACCTGAGCGGGGGGGAGGGAGGAAGCGACACATGCAGGATATCGGTGCAGGATTTAGTGACTCCCCGCACAAGCACATTTCTACACGGACAATCCATTACTGCACCAGGAAGAAGAAGTGAACTCCGGGGAACCGAGCGGAAGAAGCGGCAAGAGGGAACATGCAGGATATCGGGCGCCACGATCTAGTGACTCCCCGCACAGCACATTCACACGGACAAGCACTTACATGACCAGCAGGAAGAAGAGGTGAACTACAGGGACCTGAGAGGGGAAGTGACACATGCAGGATATCTGGGCAGGATCTAGAGTGACTCCCCGCACAGCGCCATTAACACGGACAATGCACTTACATGCACCATTTTAAGAGGGGAAACTCCGGGGGACCTGAAGCGGGAAGAGTGAAACATGCAGGATATCGGATGCCCGATCTTTGACTCACGGCCACAGCGCATTATAACGGACAATGCACTTACATGAACCAGGAAGAAGAGGGAACTCCGGGGACCTGAGCGGGGAGTGGGGGGAGGAAGTGAGTGTTTGCCACATGCAGGATACGGGCGAGGATCTGTGACTCCCAGCCACAGCAACATTATACAAGGACCAACCAAGACACTTACAGCCACCAGGAAGAAGGTGAAATCCAGGGGACCGAGAGGGAACGCGACACTGCAGGATATCGCGGCGCAGGATCTTATGACTCCCGCACAGCGCATTATACACGGACCAGCACTTAATGCATCAGGACGAGAAGGTGAAATCCGGGGACCTGAGCGGTGAGGGCAAGTGACACATGCAGGAATATCGGGCCACACGATCTTAAGTGAATCCCCGCACAGCGCATTATACACGGACAATGCCACTTACATGCACCAGGAAGAAGGTGTGAACTCCGGGGACCTGAGGCGGGGAAGTGACACAGCAGGATATCGGGCAGGGGCGGATGGCGATTGAACCCACGGGGCCGCTTCCGGTGGGCCGACAGGTCAGGGGCTGGTCTGAGGCCGGGCGGGCCCAACAAGCAGGTGAGCACAGCACTAGCAGGCAGAGCAGCGCTGGGCGCTATGCTGCAGGGCAGTGTACACAGTACACTGAGAGGTCATGCTCTAAGGCCGCTGCGTCACACACTGCTGCGTTACAGGGAAGGCTGGTCGCAGAGGGGAGATGATGAAGCTGTCCCCGCAATGGCACGTTACAGACGTTCATCCTTCACCTGTGCTGCGCACCACGAGCAGAGTGGGAGCTTGTGGGCAGTGCCAGCTTAGACGCGGGCCCGAGATCCTTTGTCTGGGCCCCTGGCAGCAATCAGTTGATATTAGGAGCAGGGAGCTGAGGACCCATGATCACCGCTACAGGGGCCAAATGCAGCGGCTGTGAGCTCAGTGAGGATTTTGCTGTCCCCTTCCTGCTGTGGTTGGTGGGGAGGAGAGAGGGGTGTGTGCTTACAGCATGGCCCCGCCCCACAACGGAGTATGGGTCAACTGAGAATAGGGAACTACAGCCCTGGAGGAACAGTACGGGGGAATCAGAAGATGTCCGGACCGGAAGAGTAGTGGGCGGAGCTACGAAGTAAGAGCCAGCAACATGAGTGACACCTGGACAGGTAAAGGGCGTCAGGGGGTTGGAGAGGGGTTGGGTCAGGAGGTTAGGAGAGGGGTCCACCGTGTGGAAAAGGGGTGAACAGTAGGGCTGGCAGGTGTTAGAGGTGTGCAGCATAGGGATCAGGTGTGAGGGGATGGTTACAGGAGGGTGTAGGAGATGGGTCAGGTGTGAGGAGATGGTGCAGGAGGTGTTAGGAGAGGGGGCAGTGTGAGGAGATGGTCCAGGAGGGGGTGTGAGAGAGGGGTGGTCAGGTGTGAGGAGATGGTTCAGATTGGTTCAGGAGGTGGTAGGAGATGGGGTCAGTGGTGAGGAGATGGTTCAGGAGTGTTTAGGAGAGGGGTCAGGTGTGAGGAGAGATGGTTCAGGAGGTGGTAGGAGAGGGGCTCAGAGGGGGTAGGTGGAGGAGATGGTCAGGAGGGGTGGTATAGAGAGGGGGTCAGGGTGAGGGGATGGTTAGAGGTGTTAGGGAGGGTCAGGTGTGTGAGGGGGATGGTCAGGAGGTGTTAGGAGAGGGGTCAGGTGTGAGGAGAAGGTCAGAGATGGGGATGGTAGGAGCAGGAGGGAAGGATGCTCTAGTGGGAGGAGATTGGTGAAGGAGGTGGGGGAGGAGATTGGGGTAAGGTGAAAGGAGGAGATCGGTGTAAGGAGGTGTTTGGGAGGAGAGGGGAAGGTGGGGAGGAGATGTAGGTGACAGAGGGGTTAGGAGCAGGGTGGACGGAATGGCTTATGTGAGTAGAGGATGAGGACTCGGGGGTAGGAGAGGGGTATGAGGGGTGCTAGGGCCCTCACTGATTGCGGTGGTGAGGAGATGGGGGTCAGGATGCGTTGTTAGGAGAGGTGGTAAGGTGTTTAGGGCAGGAGAGGGTGCAAGGAGTTTGAGGTCGTTAGCGGAAGGGGTCAGGTGTGAGGAGAGGGGTTAAAGGACGTTGGTGGTAGGAGAGGGCGTAAGGAGTGTGAGGTGGATGGTTAACGGAGGTGGTTAGGAGGAGGTTGGTCAGGTGTGAGGAGAGGGGTGTAAAGGAGGTGTTAGGAGAGGGGTCAGGGTTGGGTGAGGAGATGGTCAGGAGGGTTAGTGGTAGGAGAGGGGTCAGGTGTATGAGGAGGATGGTTAAGAAGGTGTTAGGAGAGGGGGACAGGTGTGTGAGGAGATGGTTCAGGAGGTGTAGGAGAGGGGTCAGGTGTGAGGAGATGGTTCAGGAGGTGTTAGGAGGAGGGTCAGGGGTGGAGGAGATGGTTAAGAGGTGTTAGGAGAGGGGTCAGGTGTGAGGAGATGGTTTCAGAAGGTGTTAGGGGAGAGGGCCAGGTGTGAGGGGAGGGTTCAGGATGGGTGTTAGGAGAGGGGTTCAGGGGTGAGGAGATGGTTCAGGAGGGGTGTTAGGAGAGGGGTAAGGTGTGAGGGGATGGTTCAGAGTGTTAGGAGAGGGTCAGGGCCAGTGTGAGGAGATGGTCAGGAGGGGGTAGGAGAGGGGGTCAGGTGTTGAGGGGATGCGTCAGGAGGTGTTAGGAGAGGGGTCAGGTGTGAGGAGATGGGTCAGGAGGTGTTAGGAGAGGGGTCAGGTGTGAGGAGGGAGAGTTTCAGGAGGTGTTAGGAGATGGGGTCAGGGATGAGGAGATGGTTCAGGAAGGTGTTAGGAGATGGGGTTCAGGTGTTAGGGGATGGTTCAGGAGGTGTTAGGAGAGGGGTCATGGGTTGTGAGGGGATGGTTCAGGAGGTGTTAGGAGAGGGGTCAGGTGTGAGGAGATGGTTCAGGAGGTGTTAGGAGAGGGTGTCAGCGGTGTGTGAGGGGATGGATCAGGAGGGGTTAGGAGAGGGTCAGGGGTGCGGGGATGGTTCAGGAGGGGTGGTTAGGAGAGGGGTCAGGGTGGTGAGGAGATGTTAAGGATCTGGTGTTAGGAGAGGGGTCAGGCTATGTGAGGAGACAGATGGTTAAGGAGGTGTTGGTGGAGGAGAGGGGTTGTTTAAGGACCTGTTGGTAGACGATGGGGTAAAGGTTTTGTGAGGAGATGGTTAAGGAGGTTGTTAGGAGAGGTCAAGGCTGTGAGGGATGGTTAAGGAGGTGTAGGAGAGGGGTCAGGTGCGTGAGGAGATGGTCAGGAGGTGTTAGGAGAGGGGTCAGGTGTGAGGGGATGATGGTTCAAGGAGGGGTGTTAGGAGAGGGGTGGGTTAGGTGTGAGGAGAAGATGGTGAAGGCAGGGGTTAGGAGAGGAGTGGGTAAGGGAGGGGAGGAAGAGGTGGAAGAGGTTCTGGTAGGAGAGGGGGTTGGGAAGGTGTGAGAGATGGGTAAGGACGGATGTTAGGAGAGGGTTGGAAGGCCGCGTGAGGAGTGGTTAAGGAGGTGTTAGGAGAGGCGGTAAGGTGTGGTGGGATGGTCAGGATGGGGGATAGGAGAGGGGTCAGGAGTGGTGAGGGGGGGATGGTTCAGGAGGAGTGTTAGGACGGGCGGGTTAGGTGGTGATGGGGATGGTTAAGGAGTGTTAGGAGAGGGGTCAGGTGTAGTGAGGGGGGATGGGTCAGGAGGTGTTAGGAGAGGGGGGACAGGTCTTGTGAGGAGATGGGTTCAGGAGGTGTTAGGAGCGGGGTCAGGGGTGGGGGATGGTTCAGGACGGTGGTTAGGAGAGGGGTCAGGTGTTCGTGAGGAGTGGTCAGGAGGTGTTAGGAGAGGGGTCAGGTGTGAGGGGATGGTTCGGAGGTGTTAGGGAGCGGGGTCCAGGTGTGAGGGGATGGTTTTCAGGAGTGTTAGGAGATGGGTCAGTTGTGAGGGGGATGGTTCAGGAGGTGTTAGGAGAGGGGTCAGTGTGAGGAGATGGTTCAGGAGGTGTTAGGAGAGGGGTCAGGTGGAGGAGATGGTCAGGAGGTGGTTAGGAGAGGGGCCCAGGTGGGAGGAGATGGTTCAGGAGGTCGTTTAGGAGAGGGTCAGGTGTGAGGGGATGGTCAAGGTGGGTGTTAGGAGAGGGTCAGGGTTTGTGAGGAGATGGTTAGGAGGTGTTAGGAGGGGTCAGTGTGAGGGGATTGTTCCAGGAGGTGTAGGAGAGGGGTCAGGGTGTTGAGGGGATGGTTAGGAGGTGTTAGGAGAGGGGGTCAGGTGTGTGAGGGGATGGTTCAGGAGGGGGTTAGGAAGGGGTAAGGTGTGAGGAGATGGTTCAGGGAGGTGGTAGGAGAGGGGTCAGGTTGTGGGTCAGGGTGAGGGGATGGTCAGGAGGTGGTCGGAGAGGGGTCAGCTGTGAGGCGGATGGTAGGAGGTGGAGGAGAGGGGGGTTCAGGTGTGAGGGGATGGTTCAGGAGTGTTAGAGAGGGGTCAGGTGTGGGAGATGGTTCAGAGGGTGTAGGAGAGGGGTCAGGGTGAGGAGCTGGTCAGGAGGTGTTAGGAGAGGGGTCAGGTGTGAGGAGATGGTTCAGGATGGTGTTAGGAGAGGGGTCAGGTGTGTGAGGGGATGGTCAGGAGGTTGTTTAGGAGAGGGGTCAGGTTTGAGGGGATGGTTCAGGAGGGTTAGGAGAGGGGTCAGGTGTGAGGAGGATGTTCTTCAGGACAGGTGGTAGGAGAGGGGTTCAGGTGTGAGGAGATGGTTTCAGGAAGTTGGTGAGGAGGGGTCTAGTGTGAGGGGATGGTTCAGGAGGGTGTTAGCGAGAGGGGTAAGGCTGTGAGGAGATGGTTCAGGGAGGGGTAGGAGAGGGGGTCAGGGGTGAGGGTGATGGTAAGGAGTGTTGGTAGGAGAGGGGTAGTGTGAGGGGATGGATTCAGGAGTAGAGATGAGCGAGCACTAAAATGAACTCGGGTACTCGTATTGAGACGAACTTTTCCGATGCTCGAGTGCTTCGTCTCGAATAACGAACCCATTGAAGTCAATGGAGACGCTCGACATTTTCAAGGGGACCAAGGCTCTGCACGGAAGCGGGCAAACACCTGGGACCTTCAGGAAAAAGGATGGAAAAACCACGGAAATGGACAGGAAACGCAGGGGGCAGCATGAATCGATGCCTCTGAGGCCTGCATAATCGCCACATTATGCCAAAAATTATGGGCAACAGCATGGCCATGACAGAGTGGACAGACGAGCTAGATAGCCAATCTAAAACATCCAATAATTGACCTGACACTATAGGGGGACGGCATGCAGAGGCAGCGGCAGCAAGGCAGAGAGTGGCATGGAGACATACCCTAAATGGACTCAGGCCTTCAAACCAATGGGTGGCAGGAGAGGAACCAAAGGAGGTGAGCAGAAGCGCTCAAATAAATATCGCTACATGATAAAAGTTCCCAGTTAATTTTGTGGATACACAGCAGGGTTGGCGACAAAGTTAAACAGGGAATCCATTTTGAAAACAACCAAATTCTGCCTGACACAGCTCGTTTGATAAGGGGACCAGTGGGAGGCAGTGAACAGTAGGATAAGTGCATGCCAGTTAAAATCTGTTAGTGGATCTTGGCATGAGCTGGCGCTCCGCTGCCAGGCGAGCTTTCGCCAACCAAGCCCTGTCTCTAGGGCTACTCCCCAAACAGCACTTCTAAGAACCTTTGTTAAGATCAAGTGTAGTACGTTCTATAAGTTTAGGATATGCAGGGTGAGGGGAATGTAAACAGATACGCAAGAAGCGCTGAAATAATATCGGTAATGATAAAAGTTTGCCAGTATATTTTGTGTATAACACAGCAGGGTGGCGGACAAAGTTAAAAGTTGATGTGGGAATGCCCCTTGTAATAAGGCTCTGGGCGGTGTGCCTTTTATAGCCATAGGATCAGCAGTTTGAGCACGACTGCTGTCGCTTTAGCGACGGCACTGATGATCGTGGCCAGAGCTACGACTGATGGCGCCCATGACCACGGATGGTTCATTCGGAGGAGGAGGAGGTGGAGGAGGGTTGGGAGGACGTATTAGTAGGCCTTCTTTGAGACCTGGACCGACGTAGGCCCCGCAATTCTCTGCGTCGGGCTCGTTATATGACCAGCACCAGGGTCAGACTCGGTCCCCGCCTTGCACCAGTTTAAGTGTAGTAGCGTCTTAAAGTTTGGGATATGGCGGGTAGGGGAAGTAACAGATGCGCAAAGAAGCGCATGTGCACACATGGAGTGGCGCTCCGCTGCCCAGGCGAGCTTCGCCAATCCAAAGCCCTGTCTCTAGGCTACTCCCAAACAGCACTTCTAAGAACCTTTGTTAAGATCAAGTGTAGTAGCGTTTAAAGTTTGATATGCCGGCCGGGGTGTGAGGGGAGGAATGTAAAAAGATGCGCAAGAAGCGCTGAAAAAATATTGGTAAATGAAAAGTTGCCAGTATATTTTGTGGATAACACAGCCGGGTGGAGACAAAGTTAACAACTTTGATGTGGAGGAATCCATGAAAACAACCCAAAATTTAGCATGCCGGGAACACCCGTTTGTTTGATAAAAGGGACGATGTATGGAGGCAGCTATATGGACGGACTTTTGGATAGCGGGGTAGCAATGGAGACAACGTGTGGAGGCTGCTATGGAGACAATTTAATTTGGATAGATTGCTGTATGTGGCAAGTCCCAAAATTTTTCAACAGAGGAGCAGGTAGGTGGCCCTCCAGTAAAGGGAATAGATTGAGTGCCTGTTAGTGGCAAGTCAAAAAATTTCAAACCAGAGGAGCAGGTAGGTGGACCTCCAGAAAAAATTGATAGATTGAGTGCCTGTATGTGGCACTCCCAAAAAATTGTTTTTAAAACAGAGGACCGGGTAGGTGGCCCTCCAGAAAATTAAATGCATAAAGTACTATAGCTAGAGCCAGTGAGCCCTGTCAAAAACATAGCCAGTTTCCTCTGCTTTTACTGATACAAGAGGAGGAGATGGAGAGAGGAGGAAAATGAGGAGGAGGAGGAAGGGATTCAATTATTCAGGTGGCGGCCTTCACCTGGTGGGAGATTGCGAAATTATGAGAAATCCAGGCTTTATTCATTTAATAAGCGTCAGCCTGGGTCAGAGCTGTCAGTCAAAAGGCGTGTACGCTTATCGGTGATGAGGCACCAGCTGCCCACTGAAAACCGCTGGACAAGACGCTAGACGCAGAAGCAGGGCAGGCAAGAGAACCTCCAAGGCGTACAGCGACAGTTCGTGCCACTGCCAGCTTTGAAACCCAGTAGTTTGTATGTAGGGAGCTGTGTGATCATTTAGGACGATGGTTGGTCAGCTTACGTCTCCCTCACCTATTCTGTAAAGATCAGCCTACTCTGCCGAGACTGGGGACAGGGGACAGTGTCTTGTGGGGTGACATAAAGTGGCAAAAGCCTTTGTAAAGCGTACCCTTGCCAGTGCTGGACAAGTGCCTGCTCGCCTACTATCCTAGCGCTATTGTCCGCGAACTACGCACTCTGCCGCTAGCGCTGTAAGAAGGGAAATACTGTTTCAGCTTGTGCCACCAGGGCCTGTGTATTCATGCATTCTCACACTCCTGTCCTCTGCAGGGATGAGAGTGGAAAGATTTGCTTTGTACCGGGGTCCAGGGAGAGTGAACACCCAGTAAATCGGTGTGCGAATAAATTCTTTGAACGCGAGGAGGAATTGGTTTAGCGCCCTCAACTAAGCGGTGCCTTGAGCTGATGGGGATGGGGGCTGCTGAAGGCTCCGCCGCGGTTCCTTGTCCCTTTGGAGTCGGCGGGTGTCGTGGTGTCTCTGCTTAACGCTCCTTGTGGGAGGGGGCAATGTGCCCTGGTTCGAGCTTGGGGGAGCCTTCTGCCATGGCGGGGGTTCGTGTGTTGGTGCTCCCTCCCGCCCCCATCTTTCTCCATATCTTGCCTTCCCTAACCCGCAGCGGGGCGTGGCTTCCCGACTCTGTGTGCGTGTTTTCATTGGCAATCCCTTGGGTCTCGTCCCTAGCCCGCCGGGGCCGTCCTTTCGGATAAGCCCACCCTCCCCCACCCCGGTAGCTATTCCCGGTGTTCGAAAGGGCGGGCCTTTTTTTTCACCGGTGGGATTGGTTTGCCCATCGGGGGTTTATGGCGCTGGCTGTGTTTCCCGTTTTCGGGGGGCTGGTGGGCTCTGGTGTGGTTTCTGGTCTGGCGTGCTGGTTCAAGGGAGAGGGGGTTGCTGGTTTGCTGTGGGTTTGGTGTTTCACGGGATAGCAGCTAGCATGAAATCTGCCATTGCGCCAGAGTTTACCAACGCGTAAGCACCATTCATCCCCTCACTGCTGACTGTACCTTTCCTCCTCCTACACTCCTCAAACTCCTCTTATATGAGCCGTACACGCTGAACGTGAAGGAATCAACAATGCGTCCCTCTTGTGTCTCGCCAACATTCTCCTCCTCTTCCTCCTATCCTCCTCCACCTCCTCGATATGCCTTCTTTTTTTTTTTTCTTTTTTTTTTTTTTTTTTTCAGAAACAGACCTGAGGGTGCTTGGCTATCAAAGGGAATCTTCTTCCCCCGTTCTTTGTGACGAGCGCCAAAGCTTCCGACTTCATGTGATCAGAGAGTGTTTTTTCAACAGGCAAGCAGCGGGATGGTGAGGCTGATGGCTGATGATGTCGGCATCGCCATGACCATTGTGTGGACTCCTCAAAGTTACTCAGCACCTGACCGATATCAGAAATCCACGTCCACTCCCCTCATTGTAGACGTGAGAGGAAGCTGACTGACCTGACTACCAGTTCTGGTGGAAGTTGACATCGGGCAGTCTTACAATCGCCTCGGCGCTGCTGGTAAACTCTGGATAACATGGTCAGCTGTGAATTCCACCTCGTGGGCCACGTTCGCACAACAGTCGGTGAGCTGGGCGGCATTGGAGGCGGCGCGTGCGCTGCCCTGAGAGTGGCAGGCATGTGCTGACTTCCTGAAATGCGACACAGATGCGGCGCACATTCGTGAGCAAAATCAGACAGATTGGGTATGTCTTGAGGAAAACGCTGAACATCAGATTTAACATGGCCAGGCATGGCACAATGTGTCAGTCTGCCGAGTTGCAGAGCCGCCACAGGTTCCGGCAGTCACACACAACCCATGCCTGCTTCAGGGTTCAGCGGTGCCAGCCAAAGAATCAGTCTGCGCCCTGATGCCCTGTAAAGTCTTGGGCGGTGTGCCTTTTATCGCTAGCTCAGCAGTTGAGCCACCGCATGCTGTCGCCTTAGCGACGGCCACTGCTGCTGTGCCTAGAGCTACCGACTGATGGCGCCGTGCCCACGGATGGTAGTTCGGAGGAGGAGGTGGAGGAGGGTGGGAGCGAGGAGGAGGCATAGTAGGCCTGAAAAACCTGGACCGAGTTAGGCCCCGCATCCTCGGCGTCGGAAGTATATGACCAGCCGCAGGGGTCACACTCGCTCCCAGCCTCCCACCAAGTTAACCCAATGTGCCGTCAGCGATAATAGTAGTGGCCCTGCCCAGCAGCACTCGTCCACGTGTTCCGTGGTCAGGTGGAACTGTCAGAAACGGCGTTGGTCAGGGCACGGATGATGTTGTCGACAAGTGTGTGCAGGCTGGGACGGCAACATCGGAAAAAGTAGTGGCCGGATGGGGACCGAATACCGAGGGGCGGCCGCCGCCATGATGTCCTGGTTTGCGAAAGGCATCGGTCTCTACGAGCCTAAGCGGCAGCATCTCCCGGCTAAGCAATCCTGGAGATGTGCACATTAAGGCTTGGGCGTGCGGGTGTGGTGCACTATATTTGCGTTTTTCCCCCACGGTCTCTTCTTGCTCCAGCGTCGGGGTATGGAGAGACTGACAGCTGTGGTGGATGCTGTGGAGATCGTGGAGGCGACGAGGGGTTTTTGTGGCAGGGTCCTGGGCAGGGGGCGAACTATCAGCTGACACAGGGGGGAGGAGCAGTTGTGTGCACGGCCGGAGGTTGTGAACGGCTGTTGCAACTGAGTGGCGGTGTTAGCATTCATATGCCTGCACCATACCCTTTGGTTGGGTTAGTTAAGCTAGTCGTGGTGGAAACCCATGCTTGAGCCTGGTGCAAATGTTGCACACCCAGTCCGTCGTCATCCGGGTTCTAAAGAAACCTCGACTTCTGGAAGATCTAGCACTCGCCGCCAAGAGCCTCGCCACGGGGCTTCACTAGTTGACACATTTGGCGTGATGCACCAGCTCTGGCCCTGCCTCTCCGTAGCCCCACCACTGCCTTTCCAACCTGTTCTGGTCGAAGAGGGGACTCTCCTCCGTCTCAGAAGCACTGTGGTCACCCGGCCTCTAAACCCAGCTGGGTCTCTGTCACCTATCATCCTCCGATCCATCCATGCTCCACCCTCGGGACTTACTGCCCTGACCAACAACTCCCACTGTCTACAACCGTGTCTCCTCTCGTCGGCACCTCTTTACACACTTCCATACGTCAAGAAAGAGGTCATCACACCACAGATGGATGGTGGAATGGGGGAAAACCTGGGCATCGGAAAATTGATCAGACAGCAGGGAAAAGCAGCAGTGAAGGGTCCAGAAAACAGTTCCTCAGAGTATGCCTGGTTCAAATGCCAAATTTTCTGGGAGGGGGCAGGAACGGGGGGGAGGAGGGAGGTGCAGGAGCTGGAGGAGTGGCGATTTCGGTGACATAGGTTGGACTGCGTGGAAAAGACTGACTGGTGGACAAATTGCTCGAAGCATTGTTCAGCCAATCCACAAACAATCACCTGTTCGGCACTGTTTATGGCCTCAACAGTGCTCTACCACGAGAGTCCAGTGAAACTTTCAGACATGAAACCTAGGGAGTGTAGCTCTGCGGCGGTCCCCTGCTCCCTCATAAAAGGCAGGTGGTGTTCTCACCCCGGCCAGGACCACGGCCTCTGACCCCTGCAGTTAGTTTGGACGCCAACGTCCACGCCGCGTCCTATATCCCCTAGCCCTCGGTTAAAACATTTTTAAAATGAGGTTTATAGCTTAATTTTTTGTAACTTTTTTTTTTTTTTTTTTTTTTGTGTTTTGAGTTTTTTAAAAAACCAAAACGATGCTATCCTATTGCTATGGCTATTTTTAGCCAAGTATGGAAAGCACACTACTATGCCAGATGAGATGACGCTGAGTTATTAAACAAAATAAACGTAAAATAAAAAAGGACAAATGGCAGGACTGTGCCCTAATTGAATTCCAATCCCCTACTAAATTTTCCCACTCGGTCTTTGCAATGGTATGGCGTAACTAAGCGCAAAACACACCGAGTCGCAAGTCAAGTATCACTACCATTGCTCACAATTGGCTAGTGATGCACTGCCCAGCAAGTAAAGCCCAGCAGATCAACAGAAATTCAAATATATATAACGCTACTGTAGGCTTAAAAGTAAGCCGTTTGGATCTCCTATGGCTTATTTTTAGCACAAGGTATGAAAAGCACACTACGATGCCCAGATGAGATGACACATGAGTTATTAAACAAAATAAACGTAAAATAAAAAAGGAAAATGGCAGGGGAAACTGTGCCTAATGAAATCCAACCCCTACTAAAATTTTCCCACTTGGTGTTTGAGTGGATATGGGCTGCCACTAAGAAGCTAAACACAACGGTAGAAAAGTCCCCTGCTAATCCTCACAAAATGTACATAGATGCCAAATAAAAAAAAAAAAAAGTATAACGTTATTGTAGCCTAAAGAGGCTTGTTGGGTTCTTGTAGATCACTCCCTCCGGCCGAACAAGTAAGCTATAGTAGAACAGCCTAACGCTTTCCCTGACCAGCAGCAGCTCTCATCCCTAACGGCATCCAGACCACAGAATGATTCCGAGCAGCGCGGGCAGCGGCTATGTCTATCCCCGGGTCACCGATATGGCCAGGCCAACCACTGCCCTATCGACGGTAAGGGTACACGTCATGCTGGGTTGGAGGAAGTGCAGAGTCTCCTGGCTTTGATTGGCGTATGTTCTGGCCGCCAAAAAGACAAAACGGCGCGGAGCTGCCATTTCTCGAGCGGCGCAAGTATTAGTCCGAGCAACGAGCCAGTTTCGAGACGCTAATGCTCGAACGGCTCAAGCTAGGACGAGCATGTTCGCTCATCTCTATTCAGGAGGTGTTTGGTTAGGAGAGGGTCAGGTGTATGTGAAGGGAAGGTTCAGGAGGTGTTAGGAGAGGGGTCAGGGGTGAGGGGTGGTTCAGGGAGTGTGGTAGGAGAGGGGTCAGGTGTGAGGAGGATGGTTCAGGAGGTGGTGGGTAGGAGAGGGGTCAAGGTGTGAGGAGGGAGATGTTCAGGAGGGATGGTGGTAGGAGAGGGGGTAAGGGGTGAGGAGAGGGTCAGGAGTGTTGTTAGGAGAGGGGTCAGGGGTGAGGGGAGATTGTTTCAGGAGGTGTAGGAGAGGGGGTGGGGGGAATGGGACAACAACAACAACAACAACAACAACAACAACCTGCTACTGCACAACTGGTCAATGCCTCACATCCCATACACAAAATCATGGGAGAAGGAACTAAACATCTCACCCACCAGTGATGACTGGTCCAGAGCTCTCCCCCGCACACACAAATTATCACTAGACAAATTTCTAAATCATCTCTCTATGTGACCAGCTTGTTCTCTGTTTTTGTGTCTCATGTGATTAGCTAATAAAGATATATTTGTATTTTGCATTGTTTGGTCGGATTGGCTTTTGTCTTTAGATAGGTTTAGTATAATACAGCAGAATAGTGAGTGCAGCTCTGGAGTATAATACAGCAGAATAGTGAGTGCAGCTCTGGGGTATAATACAGCAGAATAGTGAGTGCAGCTCTGGGGTATAATACAGCAGAATAGTGAGTGCAGCTCTGGGGTA
>WNYA01003866.1:0-22041 GCA_019512145.1 Engystomops pustulosus
CTTGTTGCTCACATAAAGTATCAATAAAAAACATGTTTGTGGCTGTAAAGTTTCACACTGAGGAAAGTGCAAGGAGTATCAATACGTTTGCAAGTCACAAAAAATAGAGAGAGATCATCAGTGATGACTTTCTGGATACTTTGCAGTTGATGACTTTATTCTAGAAGCTTCTTACATCCACAGATATAAGGAGTCTGTATAAACATAAGACACAATGGAAAGTGAATGTATTAGAAAGTAACTCGGTGTGATCCGTCACTCCCATCTATCAGCGTCACTTCTGACTTGAAAACGTTCCAAGCTTCTTGTTTATGAAACACTTCAGATAAACGGCGAGGAGGCGGTTTGCCAGGAGAACGGTACAAATACCGCCATCATAAACCCTACTCTACGTAAAGTCAACACACAGGACCTCTCATAAGAGCTGGCAACACCAGACAAGGAAGGCTCTGGGCAATCATCTTATTTGCAGATTCCTTGCTCAATTGCATCATGTGAGATGAAACCCTCGACTGTTCTCCGAAACGTCACATGATCGCAAAATTATATTTACCCTTCCACTCATTTATTAACCCTTTAAACACAGAATGTTAATGCTTATGTTAACCATTTGTGATCTATCTGCAGGATCTATCTATCTGTGTATCTGCCAAGGGTGGTCCATTCCTTATATGAATTGTAGGTACAGAAGGGCACAATAAATTCCCACAGACTTATTTAGGCCCACACCCGAAATCTAGATATTGAAGCCACTAGTATTAATAATATATTATATTTTAGTGCTTGAGGGCCATCAATAGAACTTGGGCAAATGTTGACCTGGTTTCATCATGGCCGATTATTGAGGTTCTAGTCCAGTTTTGCTCCAAGAAATCACTATTAGAACAAAAGTGCTGATAAACCTTTCAATCTGGACATGGGTCCTGCCACCTAACCATCATGATACCTCTCCTGGAATATATTGCAATATATCCTTGACCCCTATTATTTTTCATCTTGACCAAGGTCGGGAAAGGCAGCATGACCTTTTAGGAATAGGGTGTCCATAATCATCTCACATTTTTAATCCACAAATGAATTACGTAACCTAATCACATTGTCAGGCACCAGGGTTGGTGGACCCACTAGGCCACTGCGGACGATGACATAAGCCGACACCTGGGACCAGAGTCTAAATGGTACATGGTTTTCACCAGAGACCGCCGCAAAGCAGGTTGGACTTGCTGCGGCGTGGTACCACCAGGTTGTTCCACAGATGTAACTGTGTCCGCAGTGGTGGCCACTGCATAGTACTGAATTGTAAGGCAAACTCGTGGCCGAGGACAGGCAGGAGGTCAAGACAGGCAGCACAGGATCAGAGTCGGGGATGTAGTGGTAGGTCAGGACAGGCAGCACAGGATCAGAGTCAATAACGGAACAGGGTCACAACGGGAATTTGGAATATAAACAAAGGGCATCAGACAAGCTTTCTCTAGGACTGTGAGGCACAAGATCCGGCAAGAGACACAGGAAAGGGTTGGGAATTTAACAGAATTGGCAGCTGGTCAGCGCCAATTTTTGGCACGCTGGTCCTTTAAATCTCTGGAAGCCAGCACGCACGCCCTAGGAGGCGGAGACGCGCGCACCGGACCGTCAGAGGACCTTCAATCTGGAGAAGGATCACGCTTCCAAACTTTCATGATACTTTTGTTTAAGTTTACCTTCATGGAAAGTCTTGCAACAGATTTTCCATGGCTGACAATATTTTACATCTAGTCCAAAGCCGTCACGGGCAGCAAGACCTTACTATTAGGTTTAGGGTATAGCCAAACCTCAGATTTTTAATCTAGAGTTGGGTCATTCTACCCAACCAGCTGGACACCTCTGCTTGATTCTATCTTCATTGACACAATGCACCTTAGCCCCCCCCCCCCCAGCCATTATCTTCTATATTGAGCAAGGTAGGAACAGGCAGCAAGATATCAGTATTGGGATTAAGGTGCAGATAAACCTATGACTTTCAGTCTGCAGATGGCTCTATCTTCATACCTTCATGGCCACCAGTGTCAAACATCTCGACTAAGGTCAGAACAGTTAACAATGGGGCAGATTTACTTACCCGGTCCTGTCACAATCCCGCGGTGTGTTGTTAGACGAGGATTCGGGTCCGGTGCGATTCACTAAGCCCGTGCGTCCAAATTCCTGCATCTGTCGCTTCTGCGCCGAGGTCCGCAGAGTTCATCTGCTTCTTCCCGGTGCGGGTTTTCCGATGGCCCGCCACCCGATATCTGTCGTGTGCCACAATCCGATCACGTGCGCCGAAATCCTGGAGCAATTCAGCGCAAAACAGAAATCGCCGGGAAACCCGGCGAAAATGCGTCTGACAGACCCTTAGTAAATGAGCCCCACTGTATCAGAATATCAGAAAGTAGTCAAAGCTCATCCATCCCCCTAGGAGAAAAGTCCTCATAGGGTTAGGCTCGCCGCACTTGCTGAACACATGTCATTTATTTTGTTCTTGCTGGTGGTAAAATGATAGAAGGAGATTATAATTTTGTTTACATCTTATTTGCCAGGAAACTGAGGACCCCTTGGCAGCGATGAATTATATTCCATCCTGTTTTCCAGAAGTCTGTGACTAAGAGGTTTATTTCCCAAGATGCTTCAAGGCTGTCCTCAGATCTAGAGGCGCGCTAAAGGAACGGCCTGTTCCATATCCCTGGCTCTTTATATTTCTGATAGACAAAGCAGTATTCAAAATCTGATGATGGGAGATGATTTCTAGTGTTAGGTAATGCAGGTGGCAACAGACATTGCATTG
This sequence comes from Engystomops pustulosus, assembly GCA_019512145.1. NCBI lineage: Eukaryota > Metazoa > Chordata > Amphibia > Anura > Leptodactylidae > Engystomops > Engystomops pustulosus. The sequence goes on from WNYA01003866.1 coordinate 2,801, forward strand.
TTTTGGCTGCTGGGATGTCTGTCTATTGTGTTCATAAATGTATCACCTTGTGTATCACCTAGCATTCACTTTGCTATAAGGAAGTAAAATCACAAGTCCAAAAAACTAAAGGTGACACATTGGGGCTCATTTACTTACCCGTCCTGTTGCGATCCCCGCCGTGCGTTGTCTGACGAGGATTTGGGTCTGCCGCGATTCACTAAGATCATGGTGCATGTAAGTGCATTGTCTTGCGACACAATTTGAAAGTTAAATCCCACGCTTAGTCTGAATCAGTCAGACCGTCCGATGCCCCCCCCCCCGATTTCTTCCATATGAAAGCAGTGCAGCTGCGCCAAAATCCAATCCCGTGCAACACAATCCACTGTTGCAAAGCCCAAAAAGGTCAGAGAGTCGAACGGAAGTGCGTCCGCAGACCCTTAGTAAATAAGCCCCACTGGGTACAATGTATGGGGGCAATCTCCAAAATAGATTTATGGTTTCGTTTTGGCGAATGCCTGGTTGTGCAGTACGTGGTCACTCTTCCGCATTATATAAAGTCATCCTTGTTTATGGGGTCACTCTTTTATGGACTATATTATATGGGATCAGTGTTGAAGAAACTGTTTTATGGGGTCAGTCTTATGTTGACAGTATTATATAGGGTCACTGTTGTGGACATTGTTTTATGAGGTCATTCTTTGGCTGCGCGGTTTTATAGCAAAACTCTCTCGTGAGGTGAGAACTTTTTACGAGGGTCATTTTTGGTTGCACATTTTTGAGGGTCATTCTTTGACCGCACAGTTACAACATGTATTGAGACTATTGTATGGCATTCTCTTCTTGCCTGCACTGTTATCTGAGGTCAGTTTGGTGGAAATTTTATGGATAGGTCAACCGTAGCAGGAACCTTCCTCCCTACCGCATCTATTGATCATGAAAGTAAAATGTAACATATCATTATCCTAAAATGTGTAGCTCTTGAAGGTCGTAACATTCAGTCCCTCAGGCTGGGATCACCTTTGTTCACCTCCGTCCTGTACAAACAAGTGGGAAGTGAATATATTTGGACATTTGGACACATTATGGAGATAATATACCACTAACTTACATGATCAGTGCAGACGCCTATAATTTACGGTCTGCTCTGTCACGGTCGCCCCTTGTCTACACAGAAATTGGTAACCTCCCTGTTATTATCATGAAGGACAATGGCTTATGTACGTATTTACAGCCTTGTCTTCTCCATAATTACAGCCTTTAACACAATTAGATACTTATTTGTATACATCATATACAGAATTTGACTAAAGAGAAAATATTCCTACAGTTACTACACCAGGTGCTCCATCTACAATGACCTGGAGCCGACAGGAGAAGGAGAATTTCTACATTTGCAACAAATTAGGCTGAAGCACCACAGAACTGCCCTACACATACAGTATATACAGATATATATATATACACACATATCCATATCATGCCCAAAGGAACCTAAATTCACCATAGAACAGCCATGACCAGCTTCTCCCCAAAAGATTTCAGACAGAGGAGTGAAAAGGATTATCAGAAAAGTCGTCTAAGAGCCTACGGTCTCCTGGAATCAATATTCAAAGAAATGAATAGTAAAGCACTCAATCCCCATGGCTTGTGTGCACCCTCACCATGCAAAACTACACATCTGAACGATAGGTATGTGCCAGAAAAACCTGTCAAATACAGAGACCGAAATTGAACTCATCGGATGCCATAATACACCCCGTGTGTGGAGGCCAAGAGCCAGTGGATACCCCCAATGGCGGTCAAAAAAAGAAGTCTATACTTACCTTCTCCCCGGCCCAGCGGCTCCATCTTCTCCTCTTGCGGCACGGGTGCATACACTATGATGCGGCAGTGTTGCGGTCGCGTGACGTCATAGTGTATGCGCAAATAGATGGAGACTTGAGGAGAAGACGGAGCTGCAGGGCCGGGGAGAAGAAGCCGAAGTTAAGCACAGAGGGCCCTGCAGGGCTACATTAATGGGGGAGGGGGCATACCACCACCAAAACACCAGACCAGCCGTGATTTTTGGAGGTTGTGGACATAATTGTGGAGGTTGCTTTTCAGCATGTGGTGCTGTCAAACTTCGTATAAGAAATGGAAGGATAAATGGAAAATTGTACAAAGACATATCTACCGTCTATCATGAAGATAAGGATCATGGAGATAAGCCAAGGATTGACAATTCAGCAACACGATGGCCAAGATTTATCAAAAGTAATGCAAACTGTACTATGTGCAACACAATCCTCTCTATAATAAATGTGGCGCCCGGTCCAAATCGCCACCAGAAGACCCCTTTAGGTAGCAGACACAGAGCAGCCACAACACAAAAATGGAGCTAACGCTTCAAAAATTCATGTGCAAGAAGTTCTCAGTGCAAAGTGAGACAGAAAACTGGCTTTAATAATAATGTGGGTCATTGATCCGAAACGCACAGCCAAGGAAACTGGTTTCAGAGAAACAAGGTAAAGCTGCAAGAATGTTCCAACCGACCTGCATTCAACAGATATTCAGGCGCGCTGATGTCACGGTGCTTGGTATGGGGACCGGAGGGCTGTCCTATAGTCTGGCAGGTCTCCAGCAGGTGGTGTGTGCAAGAAATATGGAGGGAGAGGCCGATGTACTGGTTCTCTCTGGAGCAACCCCTGAGTGTCTGTAAGATAAGTCCCTGGGTGATGGATGGGGAGCCCGTGGTGGTAACAGCTATATCCAGGGATCAGACGGAGGGAATGTTGAGCAAATCAACAGTTCTTTATTAAACAGGAAGCAGGCAATGGGCCTAAACGGTCAACAGCAGATTTTGGTACAGGAGAGGTCATGGAAAGGTGTCCTCAGGAATAGGGCAGCAGCTTAGTAGTAGATGCAGGCTGGGATGGAGCTGTGTCCAAACTGATGAAGCTGCAGCTCTGGATTTGAGTGTCCTGACTCTGGTCCTGGGATTAGGATAAGTGTCAGTACTGAAGGTGGACTGTGCACTGTCTCTCTCTTCACTCTGTAGACAGACCATGCGGTCTAGAGACCCGTGCTCCCCCTGCACAGGGGTTTTATTACTCCCCCCGGTCAGGTAGTAGCCTCTCTCCAATCACACTCCAGTTTACAACTCATTGTTCCAGTTCCAGAACCTTCATAGAGGGTTCACGACTCCCTCTATCAGCTCCTGACCTGGAGAGGGCGCTCTTCACAACTACCAACCTGCCTATGTACAAGCAGGGGTGTTGTACATACATACTAAGGCACCAGATCAGTCAGATTACATTTCAGCTCTGCAGAGCATACGACCATGGGATATTACGGAAAACCGGAGAACAGCATCAGGACGTTCTGTTTCCCATAGCAGATCCATTCATTTTAATGAGGGAGGTCAAACAAAGTCCAGAGTTTAATCATTGGAACATCAATTACCTCATTAAAGTGAATGAATCTGCAGCAGGATACATCACAACCATGGTTTGGGGTATTTAAACATATTTCCCTCCGCCCCCGCTGAACATTCAGTAGAACGTATAGTAAACATACATACAGTAAGTGCATACAATACACACACATATATATAGTCATATAACATGCTCACAGAGACAGACACAGGCATTGGCTCAATGAAGATTTATACAATAGACAAACCACAAGTTCAGACATATAGTATACACACACATGAAGTGGACAGTTCATGTTCACACATATATCCCTCTATCAGCTCCTGACCTGGAGAGGGCGCTCTTCACAACTACCAGCCTGCCTATGTACAAGCAGGGGTGTTGTACATACATACTAAGGCACCAGACCAGTCAGATTACATTTCAGCTCTGCAGAGCATACGACCATGGGATATTACAGAAAACCGGAGAAGAGCATCAGGACGTTCTGTTTCCCATAGCAGATCCATTCATTTTAATGAGGGAGGTCAAACAAAGTCCAGAGTTTAATCATTGGAACATCAATTACCTCATTAAAGTGAATGAATCTGCAGCAGGATACATCACAACCATGGTTTGGGGTATTTAAACATATTTCCCTCCGCCCCGGTTGAACATTCAGTAGAACGTATAGTAAACATACATACAGTAAGTGCATACAATACACACACATGTATATAGTCATATAACATGCTCACAGAGACAGACACAGGCATTGGCTCAATGAAGATTTATACAATAGACAAACCACAAGTTCAGACATATAGTATACACACACATGAAGTGGACAGTTCATGTTCACACATATATAATACAGGCAAATATACATGTATACAGGGAACTATTATATTCATGTAGAAATTCATTACCCACTAACTACATACACAAAACATATAGTATAACACACATACTGGGGGTTATTTATCATACGCTGAAACTCGTGCGCAGCCTCCGACCTCTCGATGTATCCTGCGGGGACCTGTGGAGCGTTTATTTCTGAGAACACAGGGTCCCACGGGATCACTGAGACCCCCAACAATCAATGGGGCACATTTACTTACCAATCTACGCATTCCCCGGAAAGGGCAATTTGTCGCAACAGGAATGTATGGTGCCAAGCAAATTCCACTAAGATCGTGATGCTGATATCTGCATGTGAACGTTCCCGATCAGGTCCCAGGAAGGTCACCTGGTTATCCTGGTGTATGTCAGTTGCATTGTCCGTGTATAATGTCCTGTCCACAACTCCTAGATAATGTGCCTGATACCTGCAGGTCTCTCCCGCTCAGGTCCCCGGAGTTCAAACTCCTTTTCCTGGTTTGCAATGTAAGGCATTGTTCCGTTGATAATGCGTTGTTGGGGAGTCACTAATAAGATCGTAGCAGCCCAATATCCTGCATGTGTCGCTTCCCGCTCAAGGTCCCCGGAGATTCACCATCTTCTTCCTGGCTTGCATGTAAGTGCATGGTCCGTATATAATGCGCTGTGCAGGGAGTCACTAAGATCCTGGCGCCCGCAATATCCTGAATGTGGTCAATCACCCACGCTCAGGTCCTGGAGTTCACTTCTTCTTCCTGGTGCATGAAGTGAAGTGTCCGTGATAATGCGCTGTAGGGGAGTCACTAAGGATCGTGCGCCCGAGATCCTGCATGGTCGCTCCCCCTCAGGGTCGCCGGAAGTTCACCTTCTTTCCGGTGCATGTAAGATGCATTGTCGGTAATAAGACGCTGTGCGGGGAGATTCCAGCTAAGATCGGCGCCCGATATCGGCATGTGTCGTTCCACCGCTCAGGTCACGGAGTTCACCTTCTTCTTCCTGTGACATTGGTAAGTGCCATTGTCCGTGATAATGCGTGTGCGGGAGTCCATAAGATCGTGCGTGTCACGATATCTGCATGGTATCCCCGAACCTCAGTCCCTGGAGTAACTTCTTCTTCCTGGTGCATGTAAGTGCATTGTCGTTTGTTGTATACGCGCTGTGCGGGGAGTCACTAAGCTCGTGGCGCCCGGTTATCGTGCATGTGTCGTACCCCGATTCAGGTCCCCGGAGTTCACTTCTTCGCTGGTGGCATGTAAGTGGCAATGTCCGGTTATAAGCGCTATTCGGGGAGTCACTAAGATCTGCACCGATATCATGCATTGTCGCGTTCCGACGCATCAGGTCACTGAGTTTTCACCTTCTTGCTTCCTGGTGGATGTAAGGTGCATTGTCCGTGTATAAGCGCTGTGGCGGGGGAGCACTAAGATCCTGCCACCCGGATATCTGATGTTGTCGCGTTCCGGCTCAGTCCCTGGGGTTCACTTCATTCTTTCAGGGGCAGGTAGTGGGCATTGTGGTGGGGGGAATAATGCGACTGTGGGGGAGTCACAAGACCTGCGCCCGATCTCCTGCATGTGTCGCTTCCCCGCTCAGGCCCCGGAGTTCCATTCTTCTTCCCGGTGCATGAAAGTGCTTGATCGTGCGACATATAGTTAAAAGTTAAATCCTCGGTCAGTACGGAATTGCAGTGGATCGATCAGGACGATGTTCCCCGCCCCATTTCTGTTGCATGAACAGAAAATCCGATCACAATCCCTGTTAAACACCTGTCACAGTGGTGCAAATCCCGAAAACGTTGCAAAATCAGACGAAAGTGCAATCCGTGGACCCATAGTAAATAAGCCCCGAATATGCTCCGATCCTGTGGGAGGGGCCTAACTTGTTTGGTGGGAAAACTCCTTTAAGATATATTGCAATGTCTCTTAGGATCACTTGGATATTTTCTCAGTAGGGTGCTAAGACTTTATTCTGCAAGTATTTCACCCCGTAAGTCACCTCCATGGCTCTTTTCCTGAGCCGCATACACAAAGATCGACTGTAAATGAATAATGACTCATAAAAGTATGTGCCCCCCTTTGCAGATCCTACTGATGGCAGAACATTTCCTAGTGTCACCACCATCAATTATTTTCTATTTCCAATTTAAGATAAAATAATTCTGGCAATGATCTCCGGGGAACCAATGAGCCGGCGGTAGATGTGTTGCTCATTAACATGAAGGCTACGGCGGCTCACATCCCCTTATTAAAGGACACCTGTCATCAGGTCTGTGTCACTAGTCCTGTCACCTCTACCTGTTGGAGAAGACTCAAGGATCCCACCCAGCCTTTATCTAGTATTTCCAATATTATTAGTTAAAAGCATTATTCTTTCTTCATGGTAAATGAGTTGGTCAGCATGGTGCAGAGGCAGTATGTCAGACCCTGTTTTTTGGCCCCCCTCATCTTCGTCACCCCTGGCAGTCTGTGGGTGTAATGTATTATAGTAAAGCATTTGCCAGTGAGGTGTGCTGCATCTGCTGACATGCGCATCCTCCTTAAAACAGGTGAGAGACACAGAAATCAGCTACACAAGACCTGACAGTTCTGCTTATAACATGGCTGCGGAGGCTGAGTCTCTAGACACACACACAACGGCACACACAGGCTGCAGGGGGCGGGGCCACCAGCACCAGGAAGCACATCATTATACAGCCTCACGTCATTATCAGAGACTGTCAGTCCATGCACTGGGGGCGCGGGGGCCCCCAGACCCAAGAAGCACATCATTCTACACCTACACCATTATAACAGGATGTCAAGTCAAGCCACTGGGGGAATGTGGCTGTGCTGCAACTATGAAATAAGTGAGACAGCTGGATATGCTCATGACTCATTGGGACAGTTCACAGGTCATTGCATACAGCTTTAGGACCTCCGTGCTTAGGTTACAGCATGTAGAGGGCCAATGAAGGGATATAGCAATGCCTTAATGGCAGTTTATGCAATATATTAGTTTAGGGGGGTTATTTATGCTGACGGGTCTCTTAATAATGAAAGGTGATTAATCAATGCATACAGGACTTCTATAGATGCGGATACTTCTCTGTCATCCATAAGGAGCAATGTACATATTATGGAAAGGAACAGGTCTGAAAAATGAGGCTGTCAATCCTATTAGGGCTCCTATTTGACAATTACGACACCCAGGCCCTTAAAGGGGTTGTCTGGTTGAGACGGGTGACCTGTTTTCGGAATACGTCATGTTTTCGGAATACTACAAATGTTATGTAGACGGATTTGGAGCTGTAGGACACTATATGCAGCCGAACTCAGCCCAAAAACACTCCTAACACTCAATAGGAGCAGAGCCGTGCAGTAACCGCAGCAATCGGCCACAAACAATGATGGAGGTGTCTGTATCCATCTCTTTCCCACATATAGATTCCAGCTCGTATGTACCTTAGGACGAGTCTCTGGGCACAGCCATGTGTGATTGTGTGATGTCCATTTCCATTGCTTACTTTTGTTTAACATAGAATTTATCATAATTAGCTTGACAAACTTACAAATCAGAATCCAGAATAACAAGAATTCAAAGAGTTCGGCATTTGTGAAGAATAGTGAGGATGTGACCCAATCAGGTTTGGGTTTGCCAAAGTTTAACAAAAGTTTGTTTTGGATTAACATGCAGCCGGGGGTTAACATCAGTGATCGGGGGCCGGGGGTGAGCCCAAATGCTGATCCCAAACTTCTAGATGAAGCTCAGGTTTGGGGACCCGAATCTGCAATGCTCGGTTCCGCTAAACCCTATTCAGCATCTAAAAAGAGAACACTTCTGCTAGAATTATTGATTACATGTATCTCTATATACAAGTTCTCATAAGTTCTCTATAGCACCCCCAGAGGATAAAAGCGGCATTGCACACTGCTCATTGAAATCAACTAAATGTATGTAATACATCAGGTCCTCCAGAGCGAGAGGCATGTATTGTAACTTTAGAGTTATGAATGATGGACCCATACTCTTTTAACCCATCAATGAACAGTCAGTTACCTACGAAACTTGTAGAGAATCTAATCTATGGAAGAACCTATTACTTATCGTTCAGAAAGGGCGTCCTCATCCCCTTAGTAGATCCTATAGCAGCAGCTGATGGTACCGAGTGTGCATCACATACACCCCCTGACAGAATACTTTCAGTTCGGGTTTCACAAGATGATCTGGCCTCATTCATTACAACAAATCCACACGGCGCAAGAGTTCAACTGCAACATAAAAATAGGTGAGTATCTGGACAATCACGAACACATCCGGCGGAACTTGAGCGTATCGGCTGGCGATCGCGAGCAGTGCTGCCAACTGAGTTTACAAAGAAACTAATTTTGGAAAGAAAAAAAGAATATAACCTATAGCATCTTTCCTCCGTCCCGGAAGAAGGGCAAAATATTACACCTGTCATTATTACATACATTAAGTGCTCACAGCACCGCCACTGTAAAAAGTGTGAAAACAATGCCTCCATATAAATTACAGGTCGACACTGATATCAGAATTTACCCATACGTGCAGCTTATGTATTCAGGGTGGGGGAGTCAGTCCCCAGGTTAGAAGCATTCGCATCCATTCTATTAAAGCACAAACCTGTAACTTTTTTCACAAATCAATAGCTCTTGGAGTGTGAGACCCAAGCCTTGTTCTATTTTTGTTACCTATATCCTGCAGTGTCCTTTGGCTATCCTCTCCAGTTACCCCAGTCACATGCAAGTAGTTGCTTTCCTCCTGTGCTGAAATACCCTATGAATCCATCCTGTAATAATTAATACTACGAATTACATGTGCGGGGGAGGGGCTGTCAGCTCACGTTCCTCAAAGACAAGTAGAGAGGGGGGAGTCCGATTTGACAATCTTCGTGTGTATAGCATAGCTGTATTGTGTTCGAGGACGTTGGATCAACGTTTCTCCTACACAGAATAGTGGGATACAAGAACGTCCCCTGTCCCTATCAGTCCCCTCACCTCCAATCTGTGATTCACGAAGGTACCACTGTGCATCTTTTGCCCTCTATTCCTCTCTGGGTTACCCCCACTACAGGCACCAGCCATAACATCTCTGGCTTAGACTACACAAGAGTCTTCTCTACCGGGGGGGTCAGTCCATAGGGGTAGGATGCATTGCAGATCCATTAATATAAACACAACTGTAACTTTTTTCACAAATCAATAGCTCTTGGGATGTAGACCAACCTTGTCTATTATCTTTGTTACCTATATCCTGCAGTTTCTTTGCTATCCTCCTCAGTTAAGCCCAGTCCTGAAGTAGTTGCTTTCCATGCCTGTGCTGATAAGCCCTATGAATCCATCCTGTAAATAAATCTACGAACTTACAGGTGCGGGGGGAGGGGCTGCAGCTCCCTTCTCAAAGACAAGGAAGGAGGGGGAGGTCATGTTACAGATCTCTCTGTGTGTATAGCAGAGCTGATTGTGTTCAGGACTGTGGATACAGATGTCTCCTACACAGAATAGTGGGATACAAGATCTCCCCTGTTCCCTATCAGTCCCTCCATCTCAATCTGTGATTCTACAGAGGTAACCACTGTGCAATCTTTTTCCTCTTCTTCCTCTCTGGGTTCCCCCGACACGGCACCAAGCCATAAAATATCTGGCTTAACTACAAAAGTGTCTTACTACAGGGTGGGGTCAGTCCATAGGGGTAGGATGCATTCAGATCCATTTACTATAAAGCACAACTGTAACTTTTTTCACAAATCAATAGCTCTTGGGATGTAGACCAACCTTGTCTATTATCTTTGTTACCTATATCCTGCAGTTTCTTTGCTATCCTCCTCAGTTAAGCCCAGTCCTGAAGTAGTTGCTTTCCATGCCTGTGCTGATAACGGGGGCCCTATGAATCCATCCTGTAAATTAACTACGAACTTACAGGCGGGGGGGGGCGGTACAGCTCCCTCCTCAAAGACAAGAAGGAGGGGGGACGGTCATGTGACAGATCTCTCTGTGTGTATAGCAGAGTGTATTGTGTTCGAGGACGTTGGATATCGTCTCCTCGCGATATGTGGGATACAAGATACTCCCTGTCCCTATGCAGTCCCTCCACTCCAATATAGTGATTCTACAGGATGTGTCTGACCCACTTGTGCAATGTTTTTCCTCTCGTTTCCTTCTTTTTTTAAGCGCCGACCCGTGTTCACAATCCATTAAAATTATCTTGCAGTTATAAGTTTACAAGAATTTTTCTGTACACATGTTGTGGGGTTCGTGATAAGTACCCGGAGTGTAGGTTGTCATTCATATCATTTAGTATAAATCACCCCTATAACTTTTTCAGCGATAATCACACGTAGTCCTGTTGAGTATTGTAGACCAGTACGGTGTCTCTTGTCTTTGTTACCTAGTATCCTGCAGCTTTCATTTGCTATCCTCCTCAGTTAAGGCCTGCAGTAGCGCGCTTGAATTAGTCAATTAGTGCTTCACCGGCCTGTTGTGACAGAGTCACAGTCTCATATAGTCGGGAATATACCATCCCTGTAGACCAATAAATATGACGCAACGAACTACAGGTGAGCCGTGTGGTGGGCTGTGCCAAGCTCCCTCTCAAAGACAAGTAATGTAGGTGGATGGGAGAGTGTCATGTACAGAGTCTCTGTGTGTATAGCAGAGTGATGTGTTCAGGACTGTGGATACAGATTTCTCCCAAAGAAAGTGGATTAAGGAATCTCCCCTGTTCCCTATCAGTCCCTCCATCCCAATCTGTGCTTCTACAGAACTTTCTCTGTCTCTTCACGTCATGCTGCCTTCCCTTCCCCCATCTTGTACTCTGCATTTTCTGCACTGTGCAGAGAAGCTTTTAATCCTTATTGCTCACACAGCACACAATATACTTCATGTAACTGTTTTATTTCTGATTTCTACCACTTGTAATGAAAGCTGCTAGGCCAGTCACTATATACATCCTGCAAGTTCATTATGAAGTGTTCAGTGGATTTACTTGTAGGAATCTCAATGGATTTGCTGCTAAATTGCTGAATGAGAGAACACAATTTATCATGGAATCTGTGGGCAGAGTGAAATGGACTCAGCTTCAGGGCAGATACAGGAAGAGGACAGTCTGTCCACTTCAGCTCTGGTGAGAAAGATTATCACTCACTTTCAGAGCGAAATATGCCATGACTTTTTAAAGAAAAGGTGAGTAACACAACATGGGCATAGTTCTGTTTCTAAAGGGGAATCACTTATGATGTAAATCATGATAAATTTGGAGTTATGCTTTAAACCATATCAGCATCCACAGGATGCCAACAAGGTTTAATGTTAACGAAGAGCATAAAGTAGTAGAGTAACTGCTCTGTCACACATGCCGGCCAATGGGTTTAAGTGGCCACAATCCCAATGATCAGACCTATACTTGTACGTTAATGCCAGAGGTGGTAGACTTCTTTTCAAGGGGTCGACCAGAATTTAGTATTGGCCGACATCCAGAACCGGCTTCGATCAGATGTATGTTGCCCTGTAGACATTGGACATACTCCAGATGGGTAGAAACTGGAGTAATTACAGCTTCTCTCTGATACAACGATACACTTGCGGCATTTACAGGGCAATGGATGGGAGCAGGGGCTAGGTGATTGACCACCACAGATGAAGTGTTAATGGCCTATCTGAAGTTTATCCCCCATTACTAAATCCTGGCCATCCCCTTTAAGAAGAGGTAACCACTGTGCAATCTTTTCCTCTTCTTCCTTACATCTCTGGGTTCCCCCGACACGGCACCGAGCCATAAAATTTCTGTCTTAGCTACAAAAGTGTCTTACTACAAACCGATCCCTGGGATGGGAACACTTCATGACAACGTAGTGCGGTAAATTTACAACTCGCGCTATCACGCCCTGAGATGTGCCGGAGCCTGGATCCGCTGCTTTTGTACAGGAATAATGGCTCATAAATAAAGTGTCTGCCTGTGAGAGCTTTATCTCCTAACCTGTAATAAGAACCAACAAAGACTTCCATTAAACCCTGCAGTGAATTGACACATTTTTTTTATTTATAGGATTATTTACTAACTTGTTTTCTGATTCTTTTGAGGGTTTATACAGGCGAAAAAGGATTCATCAGAAGCATTGGGCTTGATATTTCAGTGCTGATGGAGCTAGAATTGATGAAAGGGTATGAACACTATTGCTTATCCTATAAAAAGTATAACTATGCCTCCAATATAAACATTACCAGTAGTGTGATACTATTTATCTGTATTTACACCAACCACAAATATGCAAATGAGCCTCGGGGGCTGTATACGTCACAGAGGCGCCTCCTGACTCCATCAGCTGCTAAATATTCCCACCTTCCTTCCGTGCTTATGTCCGTCTTCTCTCTCCTTTCCCCTGACAGAGAGACAGCGAAAGCAACGGAGGCAGAAGGGACTTCTGGGATGTACATAGGAGCCCCTGGGGCTCATTAGCATATTTCAAAATTCATTTGACACAAAAAAATAAGTCATTAACAGCTAAATTACAAACAGATCCCGTATCACAGGGGCGCATGCCAGCGTGTAAGTATGCTTAGGTTAAAACCACTATGACGATGGAGCCGGTGTTAGGCATTGTCCCTGGAGAGAAGTGTAATCAGACCTTTGTGTGTATTGTGAGAAGCAGCAGGATAGATGGATATATTGCTAGATTCTCCAAGTACAATTGGGTGTCCTAACACTGCTGTTCTCTTAGCTCTTTGAGTTAAATTGCACTACAACCCTTTACCGCTGACCTATCCTAAAAGCTGCACCCGAATACAGAGCAATGGGAGGGGCTGTGTGAAGTTCAATGCAGAGTGCTAAGATCTCAGCAGTGTGAGGACTTGTCCCCAGTTCACTTGCAAAAGGTACAGTTTAGGAGTATATCCATCTCTTACAGACAGCATGACTAGAAGTAACAAGCGTCCGTCAAGGGAAAATACCCAACATAGATAGCAAAATCCAGCAGATCCTTATGTCTGACAAATCTGCATCAGAACTTCACTGACCATAATAACTCTTGACGCATCCAGTAAAGCTTTGTTTACACAGCGCGGTCAAGACGTAAAATTGATTAGGTAGGGCCGGTGGTGTCAACATACATAGGGGGTCATTTACTAAGAGCCCGATTCTCGATTTCCCGACGTGTTACCCGAATATTTCCGATTTGCGCCGATTTTCCCTGTATTGCCCCGGGATTTTGGCGCACGCGATCAGATTTTGGCGCATCGGCGCTGGCATGCACGCGACGGAAATCGGGGGGCGTGGCCGAACGTAAACCCGACGGATTCAGAAAAAACCACCGCATTTAAAAAAAATTGTGTGGCGGGACTCGCGCTTACCTTCACCAGGTATAAGCCGGTGAATTTCAGGGCATTCCAGCGGGCCACGGGGAACTTCAGCACAGCAGCGACATCTGGTGGACGGCAGAGGGACTACCTTAGTGAATCGCCGGAAGACCCGATATCCACCACACAGAATGCGCCACTGGATCGCGAATGGGCCGGGTAAGTAAATCTGCCCCAAGGATTGCAAAATCCTGACGTTCCTTGAAGGGGTTGTCCAACTGTCTCAAAAATTTACCAGCAGAACAGGAACACAAGGAATGCAGGGAGGAAGCTTTCTCAGAGGCATACAGCACAAAGATCGGGCTTGGGTTGATGGGAGCAGCCGCTTATATGGAAAACCAGGAAGTGGCCGGCGCCAATCAGCGGTGCGCTGGCCCTTTAATCTTCGAGAGCCGACGCGTGTGTGCCCTAGGGAGCGGGATGTATGTGCCGGCCGGACTAGGAGGAAGCAGGAGCGTGGAGAGGTAAGTGAGGGCTAAGAAGGGTGCCGCCACGGAGAGGGGACATGGATCGCTGGGACGCCCGTAACAATGTCATACTATTTCATTTTATATATCACATATCATTTCCCCATTGTCGGGTGCAGACTGTGATGTCCATCTGATCAGGTCTTCTCTCAGGTTATCTCCCTTCCATAGTTTTTCCCGGTTACACATTTTCATGGAATGTTTAATGAATGTGAGGTTAAACAAAATAAGAGGGAATTCCGAAACCAAGAATCTAGAAGGCATTGATTACTTGACATAGCCCTCGAGATCTGACTACAGAAGTGACATGTTTGTAGTCTGCAACCATAGAGACGTGTAGGTCAGCATAGGAGATGTTCACCCAAAATAGTAGAATACTTTTTATCAAGATTTTTTATCTTAGATACATCTGACTACGAACAAAGCTTTGTCCACATGGGTTAACCCCATCCTGTCATGACACGGACATGTGATTGGGAAACCTCCGGCTTCATGAATTCTCGTCTTTGTGTGGTGCCTGGGAAAATAAAGTAGCAGATGGCTGTTTTTGTAATTGAATAAGTGTCAATCCTGTGTTCGGGGCACAGTTGTCACTTCTGGCTTTCTGCGGTCTAATAATAGGAGTCGTCTGCTGCTGCTGAAGTTTTTTACACTCACTTATGTTTAAAAACATATTTACAATACATGAAAAGCAATTATACATTATAACCGTTTGAACTACCAAATGTTCTAATTAGTTCTTTTCACTTTTTGATATATTTTGCGCTATAATATCGGTAATGCAGCCTTTAGCCATGGTTTATAATACTGGGGTCATATGTGTGTTTTAGGCTGCAACCTCTGCATTCTCTGTAGACAGGTCCGGGATCGGAGATACAGGCGGTCCCCTACTTAAGAACACCTGACCTACAGACAGACCCCTCTTCCCCTTGTGACCTCTGGTGACCTCTCTGGATGTTACTATAGTCCCAGACTGCATTGATCAGCTGTAAGGTGTCTGTACTGAACTTTTACTGATAATCCTTGGTCCCATTACAGCAAAAAATTTTGAAACTACAATTGTCACTGGGGCGAAAAAAAATTTGTCTAGAACTACAATTATAACTTACATACAAATTCAACTTAAGAACAAACCTAAGGAACTTATCTCCTTCATTACAGACACCTTACAGCTGATCATTGCAATCTGGGACTATAGTAACATCCAGAGAGGTCACCAGAGGTCACAGGGGGCAGATGGGTCCGTCTGTAACTAGGGGTCGTCTGTAAGTCATTCATTTTAGTGGGTCTTCAGCTTATTGATGAGATTTTATTACCTCTTAAATGTATAGAGGAAAAGGAAATCATCAATTCTGGTTTTGGATTTTGTGGATTTTTTGTGGAGGGGCCATTCACCACACCATAAATATATATATTTATACAATTTGACTAATACAGTGAAATTCTCATTTGTTTCAGTATCTTATTGGAGGCATAACTTGAGTATTTTTCGGTTGACAGAGCTGGTTAAGGGTGTATAGAGCTTTTACGTGAGGAGTTGTTTTTTTACAGTTGTACCATTTTGGCACACATCACTGGTTTTGATCAATTTTCGGAGTATTTTTGCGAAGGGATTTGATGAAAACTTTACATTTTTGTCAAGTTTATTTATTTATTGTTTTTACAGAGTCCACCAAGCAGGTGCAATAATGTTACCGATTTATAGTACTGATTGTTACAGACGCTGCAATAACTAATATGTTTTTTGTACTTTATTATATATCAATAGAGAATGGTGGTGTTTTTGGGGACTTTTACTTTATTTCATCTTATGGGAAACTGCCCTTAAATTGGACACTGAGACTTCACACCCCATTAAGGATGCGGTCACACGTCGCGTTTAACGCATGCGTTTAAAAACGCATTGGAATAGCTGAAGAGTGATTTGCCTAATTAAACTCCTCTTAACACCTGTGTTTACAAAATGCATGTGTTAACCGCGACGTTAACGCATGTGTTAACAATGTGTTAACAACCGCATGCGCTAACCGCGATGTTAACGCATGTGTTAACAATGTGTTAACCGCGATGTTAACGCATCGCAGGTGCTAGCAGCTGTTTAATTAGGCAAATCACTCTCCAGCTATTGCAATGCGTTTTTAAATGCATGCGTTAAACGCGACATGTGACTGCACCCTCATACAACTTGTCAGTCATCAATTTAAGACTTCAATGACTACAATCAAGTCTCTTATCTTACATCCGCCATGTGATATAATGACATCCACAGAGAAGATTTAGGTGATTTTCAGTTCCCACAAGTTATACAAGTCCAACACTAGGATCCTCACTGATCAGGAGTATAAGCTGTGGCTCCTTTGATATTTGGGGTACACATTACCCCATTGTCATAATTTAATAGGGCCGCAGTGGTTTGACCCACAGGGATCACACATTTATCCCCTAATATGTGGATAAGTTCAGTTTGTGGAACTACCCCATAAAACGAGCCATACACATGAGATTAACAATATACACATGCATCCTCGGCTCATCCCACTACTAAATAGGGGATAACAAAATGATGGGACAGGCAATATGACGATCACCTCTAGCAGGTGTTACGTGTGGGCCGTCGTGAGCGTCAGCAGATAGGACTCTTCCCTTAATTCTATTAACAATTCCCCTGATTTTTATGTAACAGAATTAACAACACTAAAAAGGATGAATTGAAATATAGTTTCTATTTCCTCGGCGGTTAATGGCACACCGGGGGGCCGTATGAAGTGTAAACTACAGCTAAATAGTTTTTTACTAATATGGTGGCAATTAGGAGTGTCGTCTTAAGGAATCGGATATGAGGACTTAAAAGGCAGCAGCTCAATGTGTTGCTGTTAATCCTGCTGGGACTGAATTATGGCATTGAGTAGAGCCGGTCCTACAGACTGGCTGAGAGCTGCACATGGACACAATACTAGGGGTGGGTAAGACTGCCATGGGCCCTGGGCTGTAGACATATTATAGCCCCTATGTCCCTTCTGCTGTTTTCAACCTGCAGTTTCAACCTGAGGCTTGGAGGACCTTCAAAGGTCCTGTAGTGGCTCATGTGTACATGTGTATTGAGAGTATGAACTGATGTATGAGGATATCGAGCATGAAGGTCGTTCTCAGTATGGAATTTGGTGGATGTTTTTGGAGGCCATGCGTCCCCTAGAAGGCTTGGGCCCCAGGCTACCACCCAAACCACCTATTTTATACTCCACTACTGGAATTGGCATAGAACATACCGGATCCCTATATTAGTATAGTACTGATCACGAGATTGAACCCCTAAATGACTGCACTTGGAGGAGTATAACAGGGGTGACCCTGTTTTTCCTGGGGGGTTGTATCATTGTAGGGAAAAATGTATAAAAATGTAATTGGTCTGACTGTTGGGACCCCCAGAGATCACAAGAACGGACCCATTAGTGATCACGAGAACAGACCCCTAAATGTCTGCATTGGGAGGAGTAAAACAGGGGTAGACCCTGCTTTTTCCTGGGGGGGTTAAGGGGTTGTACCATTGTAGGGAATAAGGGATAAAAATGCAATCGGTCCAACTGTTGGGACCCCCAGAATTCACAAGAATGATCCCTCCCATTTACAAGAACAGACCCCCTCCTGATCATGAGCTCACCCCTTACTGGTCACTAGACTTAACCCTTTAGTGATCACAAGATCGGACCCCTTACTAATCATTGTCCCTATTATCACACTTGATTATGATGCCCTTTAAGGCTGGAATGACGCACACCAATCCTGCCTTCATCACCTCTTTTGTGACTGAACATCACACGTTCACTACCTTAGTATAAAGAAAGTAACTCCTCGCAGTGTTGTGTTACCACTCGCAGGTCACCATAACTGGGACAATACAGTCACAAGGAATACGACCTTTCTGGTGCGATTTGTAACATGACCCCTATTCACTTTTTGGTGTCCATTTCTAAATGCAGCATTTCCACAACGAAATCTGAGATATGCAGCATCTGCCGGGGTTACTATGGTTTAGATTTAGGCCACCACAAGGCCACGAGCCCTTCATTAGCAAAGTCCCCAACATGACAGTCCACAAAAAAACTGGATGGTGGGTAAATTACGTCAATAGCTTGTCTGGACCTTTTGAAGGGTCACGTGTTACCTAGAAACTGATCCGGATATAGGGACGGGTGACTCCCATGTGGCATCTCTATTTTACACACTCCTATAGACTGCGACTGGAAGGACAAAGGCAACGTTCATGTGGCCTAAAGTTTAATGTTAATGGTTAATGACCATGTGCTGACCATTCTGGGCCATCAAGTGGCCAGGTAGACAAGGGAGGTAAGTGCTCTGGAAAACGACTGGAAATCTGCCGAAAATGCGGTGACGGAGCCTTAGTGAATGAGCCCCATAGTGTTTGCAGGTAATAGCCAGGATTTGGTCTTATCACCCTGTCTTCTTTGTTACATGGATGTGTTATCTGAACAACCAGTCTGTCTCAGATTACTCAGGACTCCATCTCAGGACAGGATTGCTGCCATGACACTAGGTTAGACCGGGTCCATCCATAATATGAGACATTTAATAATCAGGAGCAGATGTATGAGTCGTGTGTGGTACTGACTGCCTGTACAAGGACATCACAGCATCTCCTCCACACAACCTCCTCGTCTGCCCTTCACACATTGAATGAGCTCCGCTTCACAAAGACAGACTACAACCAGCAGTAAGCCCCGCCCACCGAGCGCAGATTGGTCACCACACTGCTGTCTCTCTCTGCCATTGGATCACGCTTCTGTCTGTCTGGCTGTCAGCGTCTACCAAATGTTTGTGTTGGAAAAGGGGTGTCGCCTGATTTGCTGCCGGCGCTCTCCCTGTACAGTAGCGCGCTGTGTAGTGGAGTGCGCCCCCGTGCTGCGCTGGTGGTTCGCTCTGCCTCTGCTGTGAGGTGCATTGGGTCCCGCCCTCGCTCGCCCTGGCGCTGTGCAGGGTATGAGGACGGAGGGTGACTGTGGCGGGTGAGCCCCGGGGATTGGACCATGGGAGCGATGTCCTGCGCGGCCTGTGCTCGCTGTACCCCGCAGTGGCGGCCATTCTGCAGGGCGAGGAGGCATCAGTACCAGGCAGCTAGCAGCAGGTAACCCGCTCCTCACACAGACGTGCTGCCC
>WNYA01003867.1:945-22021 GCA_019512145.1 Engystomops pustulosus
CTTGATGAGCCATGTATCTCATCTATCCTGTTGATACTGATGCCTGAGCCAGGTATCTAATCCTATCCTGTGTGATACTGTCTGATGCGCTGTTATTATCTAGCTGTGTGATACTGACGGATGAGCATGTATCTAATCCTATCCTGTGTGATACTGTCTGATGCGCTGTGTATCTAATCCTATCCTGTGTGATACTGCTGAATTGTTTATCTACTTCTCTATATATGGGGAGTGCACAGTACTACTTCTCTATATACGGGGATGAAACAGTACTAATTCTCTAATATACGGGGAGTGACAGTACAACTTCTATATATACGGGCAGTCGCCACAGTACACATTCTCGATATACGGGGAGTGACACAGTACTCTTCTTCTATACGGGGAGGGCACAGTACACTTCTCTTATATACCGGGAGGGAGTGCACAGTACTACTTCTCTATATACGGGCAGTGCACAGTACTAATTCTCTATATACGGGGCAGTGCACAGTAACTACTCTCTATATACGGGGAGTGCACAGTACTACTTCTCTATATGACGGGGGTGCACCAGTACTTACTTCTCTATATACGGGAGAGGCACAGTACTAATTCTCTATATACGAGGAGTGCACAGCTTACACTTCTCTATATACGGCCAGTGCACAGTACTACGTATCTATATAGGGAGTGCACAGTATGACGCTCAGTATACGGCAGTGCACAGTACTAATCTCTATTCAGGGGAGTGCACCGTATTACTTCTTATTACGGGCGAAGTGCAAAGTACTACTTCCTATATACGGGCCAGTGCCACAGTACCACTTCTCTATATACAGGGAGTGACAGTAATACTTTTCTATATATACGGGGAGTGGCCAGGACTACTTCTTATATACGGGAAGTGCACAGTACGACTTCTCTATATACGGGCGGAACAGTACTACTTATCTATATACGGGGAGAGACGTGCACAGTACTACTTCTCTATAACGAGGAGTGCACGTCCACTACTTCTCTATATACGGGCAGTGCACAGTACTTACTTATCTATAGACGGGGAGGGCAAAGTACTACTTCTCTATATAGGGCAGTGCACAGTACTACTGTCTATATACGGGGGTGCACAGTACTATTTCTCTAATATAGGGGACGTGCACCGTACTACTCTCTATCTACGGGGAGTGCACAGGAACTACTTCTTATATACGGGGAGTGCACAGTACTACTTCTCTATATACGGAGTGAACAGTACTACTTCCTATAGCGGGGAGTGCACAGTATAACTTCTCTAATACGGGGCGTGGCACAGTACTATTCTATAATACTCGGGAGTGCACAGTACTAATTATATATATACGGGCAGTGCACAGTACTAATTCTCTATATACGGGGAGTGCACATTATACTTCTCTATATACGAGGAGTGCACAGTACTACTTCTTATATAACGGGCAGGGCACAGTACTACTGCTTCTATATACGGGGAGGGCACAGTACTATTCTCTATAACGGGGAGTGCACAGTACTACTCTCTATATACGGGCAGTGCACAGTACTATTCTCTATATACGGGCAGGGGCACAGTACTACTTCTCTATATACGGGCAGTGCACAGTACTACGTCTCTATATACGGGGAGTGCACAGTTACTACTTCTCTATATACAGGGAGTGCACAGTACTACTTCTATATACGAGGAGTGCACAGTACTACTTCTCTATATACGGGCCGTGCACAGTACACTTCTATTATACGGGGAGTGCACAGTTATTATTCTCTATATACGGGGAGGCACAGTACTACTTCTCTATATACGGGGAGTGCACGTACTACTTCTCTATATTACGGGAGTGCACAGTACTATTCTCATATACGGGGAGTGCACAGTGACACTTTCTATATACGGCAGTGCACAGTACTACTTCTTATATATACGGGGAAGTGCCACGTACTACTTTCTATATTACGAGGACGTGCACAGTATACTTCTCATATACGGGGAGTGCACAGTAACTACTTCTCTATATCGAGGAGTGGCAGTACACTCTCTATATACGGGAAGTGCACAGTACTACTTCTATATACGGGGAGTGCACAAGTATTACTTCTCTAATACGGGAGGTGCACAGGACTACTTCTCTATATACGGGAGTGCACAGTCCTTACTTCTCTATAACGAGGAGTGCACAGTACTACTTCTCTATATACGGGGAAGGAGGGCACCAGTACTTACTTCTCATATAAGGGGAGTGCACAGTACTACTTCTCTATATACCGGGGAGTGCACAGTACTACTTCTCTCATATGGGAGTGACACAGTACTACTTCTCTTATACGGGGAGTGCGTGCACATAACTACACTTCCTATATACGGGGAGTGCCACCACGTACTACTGCTCTATATACGAGGAGTGCACAGTACTACTTCTCTATATACGGGCAGTGCACGTACTATTCATATATACGGAGTGCCACAGTACTATTCTCTCTTACGGGAGTGCCCAGTACTACTTCTCTATTATACGGGGAGTGCACAGTATACTTCTCTATAGACGCGGAGGGGCACGTACTACGTCTCGTATATACGGCCAAGTGCCAGTACTACTTCTTAGATACGGGGAGTGCACCAGTTACACTTCTCTATTACGGGGAGAGTGCACAGCTCATACGTCTCATATACGGGGAGTGCACAGTACGAAGCTTCTATATACGGGAGGGCACAAGGACTACTTTCTAATATACGGGGAGTGCACAGTAATACTTCTCTAAATTACGGGGAGTGCACATACTACTTCTATATACGGGGAAGGAGTTGCACAGTACTACTTCTCAAGATACGGGGCATGTGACAGTACTACTTCTCGATATCCGCGGGTGCCACAGATACTTCTCTAGATACGGGCAGTGCACAGTCCTACTCTCTATATTAGGGAGGGCCACATACTACTTCTATAATACGGGAGTCAACAGTACTTACTCCTCTATAGACGGGGAGTGCACAGTTATACTTCTCTACTACGGGGAGTGAACAGTAGACTTCTCTATATACGGAGTGCACAGATCCTTCTCTATATACGGGGAGGGTGCCACAGTATACTTCTCTCTATACGAGGAGGCAACAGACTAGCTCTCATATACGGGGAGTGCACAGTACTAATTCTCTCTATACGGGAGGGAACCAGTACACGTCCTGATACGGGGAGGCCCACAGTACTACTTCTCTACTACGGGGAAGGCACAGTACTACTTCTTATATACGGGGATAACGTGCACAGTACTACTTCTCTATATACGGGCAGGCACGTACTCTTCTCTATTATACGGGGAGGCCAAAGTAATACTTCTATATATACGGGGAGTGCACCGTACTACTTCTCTAAGACGCGGGGCAGCAGTGCACAGTACTACTTCTCTATAACGGGGAGTGCACCAGTACTACTTCTCATATACGGGTGAGTGACAGTATAATTCTTAGATACGAGGGAGTGCCACCTCGACTACTTTTATACACGGCAGTGCACAGAATACTTCTCGTTATATACGGGGAGTGAACATACTAATTTTATATTAGGGCAGTGCACAGTACTACTTCTCTATATACGGGGAGGGAGTGCACAGTACTACTTCTCTATATACGGGGAGTGCAACAGGATACTTCTCATATATAACGGGCAGTGCACAGTACTATTCTTATATAGGCCGGTGCACAGTATACGTCTTAGATACGAGGAGGCACAGTACTTACTTCTCCTATATACGGGCAGTGCACAGTAATGAATTCTTTATATAAGGGGAGTGACACAGTACTATCTCATATACGGGGAGTGCACAGTACTCTATCTATATACGAACATATTCTCTATATACGGCAGTGCACAGTACTACTTCTCTATATACGGGCAGTGCACACGTACGATTTCTATATACGGCGGACTCAGTACACTTCCATACGAGGGAACAGTACTACTTTCTATATACGGGGAGTGCACAGATATACTTCTCTTATTACTGGGAGTTGCACAGTACTACTTCTCTATATACGAGGAGTGCACAGTCGTACTACTTCTCCCTATATACGGGGAGTGCCACAGTACTAATCTCTTAATAGAGGAGGCACAGTACACTTTCTCTATATACGGGGAGTCCAGCACTCTAACGAGTACTACTACTCTCTTATACGGGCAGTGCACAGTAACTTCTATCTATATAGGGCAGTGCACAGGACAATATCTCTCCGTTTAACGGCAGTGCACTTACTGACTTCTCTATATACGGGGAGGTGCCACAGTACTACTTCTCTATATACGGGGAGTGCACAGTACTACTTCTACTATATACGAGGCAGTGCACAGTACTGAATTCTCTATATGGGGGAGGTTGCACAGTACTAATTCTCTTATACGGGGAGTTGCACAGTACTATTCTATATTACGAGGAGTGCAACAGTACTACTTCTCTATTTTTATACGGCGTGCAGTACTATCCATGGATGCAAGTACTCTTCTCTATATACGGGAGGAGAATTTCTTACGGTGCAACAGTACTACTTCTCTCTATACGAGGAAGTGCAATCAGTACTGACGTCTCTTATGAGGGGCAGTGCACCCAGTACTATTCTCTATATACGGGGCAGTGCTACAGTACTACTTCTCTATAAAGGGCCAGTGACCAGTACTACTTCTCTGATATAGGGAGTGCCAGTACATTCTCTATAGACGCAGGGCAGTCTATCATTCGGGAGTGCACATACATTCTCTATTACGGGGCTGTGCACAGTATACTATTCTCTATATACGGGGGACGTCACAGTACACTCTCTATGATTAGAGGATGTCATCATTTTTACATTCTAATATGGGGGAGTGCAACAAGTACTACTCTCTATAACGGGCAGTGCACAGTAATCCTCTATACTATACAGGGGAGTGCAACCGTTACTATTCTCTCAATATACGAGGGTTGAGCCAGTACTACTTATCTATAAGGGGAGTGAAAGTACTACATCTCTATTACAGGGCAGGCACAGTAACTACTTCTCTATATACGGGGAGGTGCACTAGTACTACTTTCTGATATACGGGGAGGTGCACAGTATACTTCTATATATACAGGTAGGCCTACAGATACTTCTCTATATACGGGGGAGTTGGCACAGTACTACATTCTCTATATACGGGGAGTGCCAGTACTACTTCTCTATATACGGGGACGTGCACAGATCAATCTTCTATATACGGAGTACCGGTGCCCAGTCTACTTTCTCTATATAAGGGCAGTGCAAGTACTACTCATCTATATCGCGGGAGTGCACAGTATACTTACTCTATAATGGGGAGTGCACAGTATACTTTCTTCGAGATACGAGGAGTGCCACAGTACTACGTCTCTATATACGGGCAGTGACCACCAGTACTACTTTCTCATATCACGGGGAGGGCACAGTACTACTTCTCTATATACGGCGCAGTGCCAGTACTAGCTTCTCTATATACGGGGAGTGCACAGTACTACTTCTCTATATTATAGGGGGTGCACAGTACTACTCCCAAATGCTGATGTTGTCTCCCGGTAATATCTGCTTTAGCGCGTTATAATAACGGAGCAATGATTTGTTTGTTTCTGATCTCAGATTGCTGTTTGTGTTCTATAATTTCCACATTACATGCGCCCCCATGCTCTGCGCAGCCTCTGCTCTGGGCCATCCTCTGTGATCTCCTCTGTGCGCCCCTGCTCTGCGAACTCCTCTGTGCGCACCTGCTATGCGCACTCCGCTTGTGGCGGCCCCCTGCTCGCGCCCTCCTCTGCTCATGCGCCACTCATCGTGCTCTCCTCTGTGCCTGATCCGCCTTATGTGGCCCCCTTATGCGCAGTCCCTTGCAGCCCCCTGACTTCTGCGCACTCGCTGTGCGCACCCCCTGCTTCCGCACTCCGATGTGCGACCCTGCTATGCGCAACTCCGCTGTGCGACCCCATGCTCTGCGCATCATTGCGACCTGCTGCGAACATGGTGCGACCCATGCTCTGCGAACTCCCTGTGCGACCCCATGACTCTGCGCACTCCGCTGTGCGACCCCCTGCTCTGCGCATCCGCTGTCACTCTTTCTATGTGGCCCCTGCTCATGCGCACTCCTCTGGGGCCCCCCCATGCTCGCTGCGATCCTCTGTGGGCCCCCTGCTCTGCGCACTCTCCGTGGGCCCCCTGCTCTAGCGCAACTCCGTGGCGCCCCTGCATGCTGCGCAATCACTTGTGGCCCTAGCGCATCTCTGCCCATGCTGCGCAATACTCATGTGGCCCCTGCTGCTGCGAACTCTCTGTGGGCCCCCTGCTCTTGCACCCTCGGGGCACCCTGCTCTGCGCACCCTTCCTTGCCCGTCGGCGACCCCCGGGGCCCTGCTGTACACTCCATCTGTGCGCCCCCTGCTCTGTGTGCCCCTGTACTGCGGGCACTTTCACTCCTCGTGGGCCCCTGCCTCTGTCATCCTCGTGGGCACCCTCTGCTTGCGCTACGCTCCCTGTGGCCCCCTGCTAGGTGCACTACTCTGTGGCCCCTGCTCTGAGATCTCTGTGGGCCCCCTGCTACTGCGCAATCCTCGGGGGGCCCTGCCCCAACCTGCCCCGCTCGTACAACTCGCTCTGTGCGCCCCCTGCTCTGTGTGCCCCACTGACTCTGCGCACTCACTCCGTGTGGCCCCCTGCTCTGTACACTGATCCGCTGGGCCCACGCTCTGAGCACTCCTCCGTGGGCCCCCTGGCTCTGTTACACATCCCTGTGCGCCCCCTGCTCTGTGCACTCCTCTGTGGGCCGGTCTTTCCCCTGCTCTGTGCAACCCCTGTGGCCCTGCTTGCACCACTCTGTGGGCCCACTGTATGCGCATCCTCTGTGGGCCCCTCTGATCTCTGTGCCCCATCGTGCACCCTCTGTGGGGCACGGGCTCTGCGCCCTCCTCCGTGGGCCCCTGCTCTTTACACTCCTTGTGCGGCCCCTGCTCGTGTAGCCCCCTGCTCTGTGCACTCCTATGTGGCGCCCCTGCTCTGCCGCACTCCTCCGTGGGCCTGCTTCTGTTACACTCCTCTGTGCGCCCCCTGCATCTGGTTGCCCCCTGCTTGTTGCACTCCTCTGTGGGCCCCCCTGCCTGCGCATCCTCCGGGGGCACCCTCTCGGTTACACTCCTCTGATGCGCCCTGCTTGGTGGGCCCCTGCTCTTGCGCAACTCCTCGGTGCGCCCCCCGCTGCTGTGCACTCACTGGCGCCCCCGTGCTGCATGCTGCCCGTTCCTTCTGTGCTCCTGCCTTTTGCGCACATCCTCTGTGCGCCCCCCTGCTTGCGCACCTCTCTGTGGGCCCCTGCTCTGCGCACTCCGCTGTGGGCCCCACCCCTGCTACCTGCCAACTCTCTAGTCGGCCCCATGCTATGCGCAAGTCATCGTGGGCACCCCTGCTCTGCGCATCTCGTGGGCCCACTGCTCTTGTTACACTCTACCGTGGGCCCCCTGATTGTACACTCCTCTGTGCGCCACCATGCTTGTGCACTCCTCTGTGGGCCCCCTGCTCATGCGCACTCCTCGTGGGACACATGCTCTGCGCACATCCTCTGTGGGCCCGCTGATGCGCACTCCTCCGTGGGCCCCCTGCTTGTACAATCCTCTGTGCGCCACCTGCTCTCGTGTGCCACCTGCTCTGTGACTCCTTGGTGGGCCCCCCCGTGCTCTGGTGCAATCCCTGTGGGCCCCCATGCTCTGCGAACTCTCTATGTGGGCCCCCTGCTCCTGCGCCTCCTCCGTGGGCCCATGCTCTGTAACTTCTTCTTGTTTGCGGCCCCTATGATGGTGGCACACTGCTCTGTGCCACTCCTCATGTGGGCCCCCAGGTTGCCTTACCATGTACAGTATAAGGGCTGAATTGGGAAGCGGAAAATATGACATCACTGTATCAGGCAGTGACATCACAACTGTAGAGCTGGGAGGGCGGTGGGGGTTCTCATCCCTTTAGTTCTCTACTAGTTTCCCTGAATTTGCACTGGAAGTATGAATATATGCAATGTAACAAACCTCAGCAGTGACAGATTGGGTCGGGGGGTTCCTCGGATGGTCACGGCGGAGGGTTGTTACAGGTGCTGCTCCTGAGCTGTAGTGATGGAGGGAGGGAGCGGTGAATCTGTCTGTCCTCACATTAGAGGTTGGCTCAGCTCCAGGGTGCTTTCTCCTCTATCTCTGGAGAGCACCGGGCCGCGGCCCCCCACAGCCCCCGGCATCATCCTACATTATTTATTCCAATAGTCCATCCGACAGCCCTGCCTCCCTCCAATCGGAGGTATGTAGGGCAGAGTCATGGGTCAGAGTCTGCTTTAGAAAGCTACTTTGTGTTTCAATCATTTTCCAGGATCTCTGCTTGCTGTCAATGAATGTGAAGACTCTGTACATGAGGAGTCCTGCTCTCAGATAGTGTGCAGCCGGGCAATGCTCTGTGAGCTATATCAGACACACGTAGCACTGTGATCTTGGTTAAAAAGAGGCCGTGGTCACACGTGCCGCTAGCGATGCATTCATATATACACATAGAACCCAGTATACAGTATATATCCCCAGCATCCCACTATATATACACATAGATACCCAGTATACAGTACTATATCCCCCGCATCCCACTATATAATACACATAGATGACCCAGTATACAGGGAGTATATTCCCCAGCATCCCACTAGTAGATACAGAGAACCACTAGCTTCATCACCCGGTTATCAGTATAATCACCAGGCAATCCCACTATATATACACATAGATACCCGGTATACAGTATATATCCCCAGCAGCCCACTATATACTACACATAGATACCAGTATACATATGATCTATCCCCAGATCCCCACTATATATACACATAGATGACCCAGTATACAGGATTATTCCCAGCAATCCCACTATATATACACCATAGATTACCAGTATACAGTATATATTCCCCAGCATCCCAACTATATATACACACTAGATACCCAGTATACAGTAGATATCCCCAGCATCCCACTATTATACACCCGATACCAGTTACAGTATATCCCAGCGATCCACTATATAATACAATAGATACCCAAGGTTATACAGTATATATCCCCAGCCATCCCACTATATATAAACATAGATACCCAGCTAATCAGATATATCCCCAGAATCCCAGTAGTATATCCACACAGAGATTTTTACCAGTATACAGTATGATCCCAGCATCCCACTATACTAACACATAGATACCCTAGACTTCCTACAGTATAATACCCCAGCATCCCACTTATATACATAGGATAACCAGTACCGTACAGTAATATACCCAGCATCCCACTATAATACAAGATACCCAACGGTATACAGTATATATCCCAGTCATCCCACTAATATACACATAGATACCCAGTATACAGTATATATCCCCAGATCCCACTATATAACACATAGATAACCAGTATTACGGTATATCCCCACATCCCATACTATATTACACAAGATACCAGTATTACAGTATATATCACCCACAGCATCCCACTATATATACACATAGATACCCAGTATACAGTATTATATCCCCAGCATCCACTCTAGATAATAGATTACCGGGTGTACAGGTATATATCCCCAGCATCCCACTATATTAACCATAGTACCAGTAAAAGTATATATCCCCAGCATCCCACTAATATACATAGATTACCCAGTATACAGTATGATATCCCCAGATCCCACTAATATAACCAATAGATACCCAGTTATACAGTATATTATCCCCAGCATCACCTCCACTATATATACCAATAGATACCCGTATACCGTAATTATCCCAGATCCACTATATATACACATAGAGACCCGGTATACAGTATATATCCCCAGCATCCCACACTATATATACACATAGATTCACCCAGGAGACAGTATATATCCCAGCATCCCACTAGTCTACACTGAGAACCCCAAGTTATACCCAGTATACAGTATATATCCCCAGCATCCCACTATATATACACAAAGATACCCAGTATACAGTATATATCACCAGCATCCCACTATATACACATAGATACCCAGTATACAGTATATATCCCCAGCATCCCACTATATATACACATAGATACCCAGTATACAGTATATATCCCCAGTCTGCTGCCGCTGTGTCCTATGTGGTGATACATGGTTATTACAGCCTCATCTGCGGCCATGAATTATATATGATAATGCAGCGCACATACATCATACATCGCTATTGTTGCAGCTCGTGTGGGGTTAGGTCTTCCCCCGGGGACATGAAGCCGGAGCCGAGATATTATGAACAGGGAGGGGGTGCGAGTGCTGCAGCAGCTGAGTCCAGTCTAATCATCCTCTTCTATCACATCTGTGTCATGTCCTCAGATACAGGACTGGTGACATCATCTAATGTGTGATAAACCGGATGAGTGGTCCCCTCATGCACAGGGCCCGGGTGTCACCTCTGCGCCCCCTATAGCTGGTAGAAGCTGGACTGTCCCTTCGGCCTATAGTGGGTAGAGCAAACATCTTCCTCTGTATATGTATCATTTCAAGATTCCAGTTTCAAAACCTCTGCTTGCTGTAAGGACATCATTGTAATTTCCATATCTGGAAACATTGGGCAGATTTCCTCATCCAGTCTGGACAATGCTTCGTGAGTGCAACAGACTGATACATTGTAACGAACTAGCTACTCCTACTTTCAGATAAGAAGTGGAAACAGTTGTATCTGCTCTAGAGAACGCTCTACAGCAATCTAGAATCAAGACAATGTAGAAATCCAGTAGAAATCTGTGCTGCTGCAGGCGTTGTGCCACTCTCACAGAGCATTGTCCACACTGGATACAATTGTCTCCACTTCACGGCTGAGAGCAGGACTGGCTGTATACAGGTTCTGGAGCTTGGAGAGAAAGTTACAGGGTAAATGTCTCCTGATTGACTCTTCTTTATTCTCGTTGAGACACAGGCGATGGAGAGCAAACTTCTCATTGGTGGAAAGACCATTATGGACCATACCAACGAGCAGCAGAAAATGCTGGAGATAAAGAGACAGGAAATCGCTGAGCAGGTAGGTCCAAGATGGGAACAAGATCTGACAACCGACCACCACACAGGGGTCATATGGATATTACGGGAATGTAAAGATCTATAAATGGAAATTACAAAAATGATGAACCCCCTCTAATACTTGTAGCCTATAATCTCTTAGAAGTTATTATGTGGTCCCACTTCTAAGGTGACCCATCTCTGCTCAACCTCGGTGTCTCTGCAAGTCCAATGAATTTTACTAAAAATCAACTGGAGACCAAGAAAATTCATAAACTAGGTAGACTTCAAATTGTTCCCAGTATTGATGGATGGGGGGGGGGGCGGTTTCGAGATTTGCAAAGTGAATCTGCAGCATTTTTCTATTCCTCTAACCCCCCAAAAAGTAAAAAAAATACAAAAAAAAACCTGAAAACTAAGTAAAAACTCTCCCCTCCCACAGCAGAAAGTCTCAGCACTATCCCAAGTACTGTGTGATGCAGCAGTAGCTTATGTTGACAGCCTGCTGTATGCTTTTATAGAGTTACCAAGGTCTTTCCAAAAAAAAAAAAATGGAACCATTTCATCCGGAATTTTCTGGCTCTTCACAGAAACGTCGGGAACGTGAGATCCAGCAGCAGATGCTCCTCAGAGATGAAGAGACTGTAGAGCTGAGAGGGACATACACGTCTCTACAGCAGGAGGTCGAGATGAAGACCAAGAAACTGAAAAAGGTGATGGATCTTCTCTTCCCTACGAGTCTGGCCATGACCACCATGGGACCACCCAATAACAAGGTAGAGTAACCATTCCGGACTATGTTCTTCTTTCAGCTCTACGCCAAGTTACAGTCTGTGAAGGGAGAGATCCAGGACCAGCACGACGAGTATGTACGGGTGCGGCAGGACCTGGAGCAGGCCCAGAACGAGCAGACACGAGAACTCAAGTACAAGTGAGTCTGCAGCTCCTCAGGGGCTTCCCTCACCCCTTCTTGTAATATTCGGTGGTGCTTAACTTTCCGATCGTTTTACCTCCAGGTACCTGATCATTGAAAATTTCATTCCTCCGGAAGAAAAGAACAAGATTATGAACCGTCTTTACTACGACGCGGAAGAGGACCAGTGGAAATTTCAGCCTCTTGTTCCTCCGGGAAAGTAAGTTCTAATGTTCTCATAAATGTAAGATGATCGTTAGCTGATGGTTTATTTTTGGGATAACAGAAGCGTACAAGGATCCAAAATGTGAGGGATAGGACATTCGATTGGAGATTTGGGTGATGACAACTCATTAACTCTTTACTGTTCTTTCACAGTGGAAATGCAGTTGGAAGCACAATGAAGAGGCGTCCTTCATCGGCCGTAGGATACAAAAGACCAATCAGCCAGTATGCCAGAGTTGCCATGGTAATGGGCTATCACCCGAGGTATCGAGTAAGTACCCATCAAGTTTGGCCTTAAAACCAAGAAGTTTTCTAACTAGAAGAGTGTTAAAGTTAGTTACCTCATGTCCTTTCCAAGCTCATATCTGTCTTTGCTCCTCACTTTAAGGCTGAAAACATCATGTTCCTTGAGTTGGACCTGACACCTCCCACTGTATTTGAGATGGACTTTTCTAAGGAACGAGCAGAACAAGACCCACGAGCACTTCATCTCGAGAGACTAACTCGTCTTGATAGTCTTTTGGAGCGTCCAGCTGCTGCACGGGTCAGAAAGTCCAGGTCTTGGTAAGTAGGCGCCCTCATGGTGGATCATTGTGTGTCCTGCACTGGTGAGGGGGGACACTGCTCGGCCAGCACTGTCATTATGGGTTATCACAGACGTTGGAGATGGAGTCAAACTTAAAACGATTAGGAGACCTTTCCCTTTGAGCTAAAACTAAACTTCTAATTTCAGGTGTCAACAGCCAAAGCTTCTGCCATCATCTACCACACATATCTCCTTGTCATCGAGCAGCCAAAGGCGCCCTCTGTCTCCCACCCACGAGTGATGCCCACCACCCAACGTGAAAGCTCTACCCATGCACATTATCCTTTATGCCAGGCTTTGCTTCCAACACAAGGAGAGAATGGTGGGTTTTAACCCCATGTCAAATCCTTTGCTTGACTCTGCCTGGCGATGAGACCTCAGTTGTGGAAGATGTGAAGACTTTCTTTTTTTTTTTCTTTTAATTTAAAGAATTAACATATTTATTTAATTTATTAACCTGTGAAATGTCTACTCTGCTGGTGCCCGGCACTACCACCCGAGAACCGGTGCTCGGAAAGACCCAGAAGCTTGTAGACTGAAGATTCTTAATTGTCTATCGAGGGTTGGATATTCTTCTCGAGTGACTTTGAGGTCACCTTACCTGATGGATAACTCTGTAGGCACTTACCTTGCAAACCCAGCAGCTCACACCTTTGTGTTACTACTTAACTGCTCAAGGACGACTCTTCTCACCAGAACTGGACGGTTCCTCTCCTTCCTCCGATAGTTTGTCTATCGAAGCACACAAGGCTTTTACCTTGTCTTGAAATCTTTGCAGCTCACAACGCCAGTGCCTTATCTCAAAGGCTTCTTTTTATCCTCTTGTGGCATTAGCCTTCAGGTACAAGGATTCCGAGGTTAGGTGCGATAGGACGGCGGACCATGTGGACAGGTCTATCTTCAGCACCACGGAGAGTTACTACTCTGGGGAGGTCATACGTCACGCTTGGTCTTTGACCATATGGAATGTTGCTGATGCTTGTTCTTGCCATGTTGCTTACTCTTTGGCCACCACCTTACTTTTTGGGAGGTCAGTAGGACAATAAAAAGCATTCATCTCATAAGGAACAAGGCAAAACAGAATTAAGAGGATTTTACAAGAAGTTGGGGCATGCTGACATCTTTTGATTACTGGTGTAATTGGAAAATTGCTGTATTTATCAAGGAACGGGGAGAGACGTCCCCCAGGAGAACACAACGCTAGCTATAGATCCATGAAGGTCCAGGACGCAGCATGGAGTGAATGAGCAGAAATGTTGAAACAACTTTATCCTTTTTTTTTTTTATTACTTGAAGTTGATGATTTTTATGCAATTGTCAAGGTGGAACCACCACACAGACACGAGAAGTTCCTACCGAGACATTGCCAGATCCCTAAGTCTCATTCCTTATCGTATTGCCATGAAACACACAACGGATTCATGTGGGAACTCTAGAGTCCTCTAGAAGTACATTTAGAATTTGGTGCAATAGTCCCTTTCTATGCATTCGCTAAAATCTACAACATTGTGTGATCTGGAGATCGGCAGCAAACCTGATTATCATTCTTAATATCTGCACTCGGATTGTCTGTGTATCACAGTAAGATATAGATTACATGTAATGCTCTAGGGCGGAGTGTGGACCCCATGGTTGGCCCTTCTATTTCATTGCCATACATTATAACTCATCCTCCCCTCATCACTCTGCTGTGGCTCTTTTTTCGATCGTCTCCTCCATAGTCAGCTTTGTGTACTTTGTTAACCTCCATATATATCACCCTTATAAATCGGCAGCAAACCTGGTTATCATTCAGAATATCTGCACTTGGGTTGTCTCTGCAGCATAATCACAGACAGATAAGCTGTCATTTTTAGGGGTTAGTGTAGACCCCATGGCGGTTCCTTACCAATAGCTCCTATTTCTATGGGATACATTGTAACTCATCCTCCCTTCATCAGTCTACCTCAGCTCTTATTTCAAGTGTCTCCTCCATATATCTTGTTCAGCCGAGTGTCTGTACTGTGTTTGCCAGTGGGGTACAGATATATGTATTTATAGCATCCTTATCATCCATAGCTGCATGGTCCTGCATCTCAAAGACACAGCGTTCAGCTAAACAATGAACTATTACAAAAGTCTTTTCCTAGGAACTGACTGTTTTTAACGGATGTCCATTTGCATAAATACTCACGCCCCTGAAGCCCATCTATTCTCATCCGGTGTATTAATGCATGAAACTGCAAACTTTAGAACAGTTTCTAAGCACAAAACATTAAACAAATGGACCAAATGTCTTGACCAAATGCAGCTTACAGCGGTCACTTACCATTTTGGAAAGTAACTTATGCAAACCTTTCCTGGGAGTTACCCCTTCCTGGGAATATTTGGCAGAGCCTAATCGTCCAGGATCTGCTGTCTTGGACTTGTACCATCGCGGTTTTCCCACGTGTCCCATATGGGGGGGGGGGGGAGGATGTTGCTTAAGGAGCACATTTGTCTTTAAGGGGCACCATCAATACATATTAAGGGCAAACCTATCAGCCAAAGTCCGGAACTGGTCTGAACCCGGCATTTATTTCATTGCCACAACACTCCTACATGGCCAACAGAAAACCCTCTCATATGTATATAGACGGTATATATCTATGAAGGTCCTTCTTTAGGTCTTGATTCATTTGACTGCACACCACGTGGTGGACATACAAGACAGCCCAGTGGTTGGCATTGACTTTGTGGACATGTTCCCTTCTCACCCCATCCTGACTAGAGCACTACTTTTTGCATCACCCCATTCCTACCTCACAATCTCATGTTTATAAACCCAGGCCCTAGCCCAGCTGTCATTATATATTTCGGATGGGTTACTAAGTATCTGTGGCACTAGAGTACAGCCCATACACATATCCTATGTATCACGTCACTTCATTTATTCCCTACCTCTGCGAGCAGAGTCCCTACATCTATATGATGTCATTTTGTGTATATCCTTCCCCGAGCCTATACCAGAAGCCTCCAACACAAAGTAACCCCCTAGCCCAGCTGTGACAATACCCAATGTGTTGTATTAGGAGCACTGATAACAAACACAAACAGATCTCCAACATATACTACATCTTATGGTGCAGTGCCATACCATGGGCCGAGGGTTTGGGAAGTCACCAGCTGATGCATCTATAGACCAACCCCTCCTCCATTAGGGCCTTTCAATCCTGCGTTGGGGTAAAGTGTCAATATCTACTCCAATTCCCTCATAATGGCCTCCTCCTGACCAGTGTACAAGTGAAGACCCAACACCAGGTCTACATTCACGACGTCCCCTCATAGAGTCTACTGCAGTGGATGACACCGACCTTCTGCTTGGAAATACTTTCACGTCTGAGGTCAAAACTAGACAATTTTGGTAGAAGATGGATCATTCTA
This sequence comes from Engystomops pustulosus, assembly GCA_019512145.1. Classification (NCBI taxonomy): domain Eukaryota; kingdom Metazoa; phylum Chordata; class Amphibia; order Anura; family Leptodactylidae; genus Engystomops; species Engystomops pustulosus. Next base: position 17,122 of record WNYA01003867.1, read on the forward strand.
GTTGCGATTATTTGTGGCTGCAGAGGGAGCAGCTGCTCTATTGAGGTGGGGTCTTTGGTCATTACTCTTTAGGATCAACCTGTAGGATTGGAAACTGATAATGGGGGAAAGAGTTGACCATGAGAATTGACTAAGAAGTGGCCAAGAGTTTACGATACAGGAAGTAGACCAATGGATCCCTGAGCCGGTAGACGTTCCTTCAAGGTCGCAGTTCTGGTTGTATATATTTGATGGTCTCCACCACTGGGTTTGTTCTTAGTGATGACCTAGATAAGTGCAATATGTGAGTGTTTACCGGGATGTGTGGACACCAGTTATGTCGAGTGTTTGGCACCCCCCCCCCCCTATCCATTCCCTGATTGTTGTTTCTAGATAGGATGGGAAAGTAACCGAACGTGTCTGGTGGTATACAGCATTGTCACTATATATATGAGTACTGTATACAAGACATATACATATATAGATATATATTATATATACATACTGTGGGGAGGGGGGGACCTCCCTGCTCCCAGCTTTTGATTGACAGCTGTCATATTTGCTTGACCTAACATGGAGGGGTGCGGACAGTGCACCCTGCACACGATCAATAAATAATAAACATTGTACCCCGCTGTCCCGCGTGATTTCTATCAGATATTGCTTGTACATAGATTGTGTCTTCTCCTCCACACATCTCGTAATGGGTCGGGATACCTCCAACCATCCCATAAACCTTCACTTAACCTCAGAGTCAGAAGGCCATACAAGGATCAGGGATCAAACCCCTCCATCTGGGCTGCCAGGGATCTCCATTGAGATCCAAGAGAGGCGCCCAAGATACCTAATGGCTCCGCACACCTAAGACCTCTCAGTGAGTCTATCCAGAAGGGCCAAACACACCACATAAAGTTCTCAGGCCCCTGCCAGAATGTCAGCCAGGAAGCCTCTGTCAATGTGTTTCTAAAGAGAGGGGCTGGGGTTCCATGGCACGGAGGAACCTAATGGGCACAAGTGAGACCTCTCAAGGAGTCTACCCTGAAGATCCAGCCACTCGAAGAGAAAAAGGTATTAGTGTCCTTCAAGGAGCTGCGGCAAATGGACACCACCTTACAAAAAGAGGGACTGGGATTCCAAGGTAGTGACTAACCTAATGGCCACACATATCCTAGACCTCTCAGTAGGTCCACCCAGAAAGGCCATTCTCACCATAAAAATATCCTTAGACAAGTACAGGAGTGTCAACCAAGGAGCTAGTGTCCTCCAGAGTGATGGGCTGGTGAAGCTAATGGCCACGTACCCTAGACCTCAGTGGTCTACCAAGAGGGGCCTCCACGCAATAGTCTACCAGAGTGTAGGCCATGGATCCACTTCAACATCCTAGACCTCTCAGTGGTTCTACACAGAAGGACTACTTGCAAACAAAGGCCCTAGGTGTCGGCCAGAGTTTCCTCCAACGTTCTACTGATGAGGAGCATCCTACCCCAGAGAGAGGGGGATTACAATGTGGTAAGGGACCTAATGGTCAGACACACCCAGGTCCTTTATGGGGGGGGGGTCTACCTTGAAGTGCGACAATTCTGACATCTTCTCTATGTCAGCTTTATGGGAGGGAATATCAAGGTGGTATGAAATGTGTGTGAATGTCCCCGCTGAGCGCCGGCGCCTTGTAGTCACCAGTCCTGGGGCACTTCTGCACCTCTGGTTCCTGCCTGAGAATACTGATCATTTACTATAATCTGACGCGTTTCAGACTTCATGATTTAGACTGCGATAAAAACATATACTGGAAACGAAATATCTAAACCGATGCTGCACTTGAGCCCGTTATGAACTGTGAGGTGACAGATAATTTCCCTTGTACTCAGATCATTCCGGACATATGGACGCATTTTGGCACCGGACATTAGTCATAGATGAAATCATCCCTTTAAATAGATTATGATAAGAATACACAATGTACAGTCATGACTGGTGGAGGAAATCTTACCCCAATCATATAACGATATATCCTGCGCTGACGCATTTCAAGCTAATTGGATGTTCGTCACCTGGAGCTATAAATACACTGTATATGTTCCTCGCATCCACTTGAAGTCAATGTGTTCACTCTATAAAAGAAGTTTGAGCGTCTCCACAGGGGATCTCCTCGCTTCAGTCATTAACCATATGTAGACGCGTTTTGAGCCACATCCACATTAAGGATCAGGCACAATGGAGATGTATATTTCATGGCTTTTATGTAGATATTCCGAATTATAAGTCACATAGTGACGCGTTTCGCCTTTAATATAAGCTAATAATGGGTGAGAATCATAAGATGCAGAGTTTTAATTCACATATTTCCAATAATCACTGAAGTTTCTAGATTTTCCGGACCAGAACAATACAAATCCCTGATGTGACTGTATACGGATGTGACCAGAGCTGTATACCGGGCTCTACATCATGTGAAGGTCACAGCAGAGGTCACAAGACGGACCCTCTATAACATCTTCTCTTAGATGATGGGGAATGAGATAATTATAAGAAAACCCTTCACAGAACTTAACAATGATTACAACAAGTGTCTTTCCAGGGATGCGGTCACCATGGTAACAGTATCCATGGAGGGTGTCAGCGCGGCGATGGCGGCATTACACGGGGGAGTCGCGGCTCAGATGTTTCTAGATGACATTAATAGCTGCAGGCGCAGGCAGCCCGGGCCGGGGGGACCCTCCAGCCAACAAGGGGTTAAACTGTGCTGCATCATCCAGAAACAGCCCGAAACTGCAAAGAGGGAAACCCTGAGGTACAGAGAAGTATCCTGCGTATAACAGTCAGTGTACAAAGGGTTAATGTCACCTACAGGAAGTATAAGCATCTGGTATATACAGGGTCAGGATCTCCTCCTCTAGATCTGGTATATACAGGGTCAGGATCTCCTCCTCTAGATCTGGTATACACAGGGTCAGGATCTCCTCCTCTAGATCTGGTATACACAGGGTCAGGATCTCCTCCTCTAGATCTGGTACATACAGGGTCAGGATCTCCTCCTCTAGATCCGGTATATACAGGGTCAGGATCTCCTCCTCTAGATCCGGTATATACAGGGTCAGGATGACAGATTACAGGGATCTCCTTCATGATCTGTGACGTCTCTATGATAATATCAGAGAGCAGAGGACAAAGCTGAATCCTCTGTGCTGCTCTGTGCCTGATGGGACGGCTCTGCCCCCTGCTGGACAACATCACAATTACAAAACAAACTGCATCAAGGTCTCATTCAGAAGAACTAAAGTCGAGAACCGCAGGACAATCACTCAAAATACAGAGAGGAGACCCAAAACGCGAGGAGGTGCGGTTATGTAGCCTTCACTGGTAACTGATGGAAAGGCCTAGGGCAGTGATGGCGAACCTTTTAGAGACCGAGTGCCCAAACTTCAACAAAGACCTGCTTATTTATCGCAAAGTGCCAACACAGAAATGTAATTAGTGATTTATACTCCCTTCTCAGAAAATAGTCCCAGGTAGAGCTGTCACTTTAAAATAGCTCTGTGCACAGCAAGTCCTGGGCTGTCTGGGACTGCAGGAAGATACCTGGAGTCATCTCTGGTGATGGCCTGAGTGCCCACTGAAAGGGCTCTGAGTGCCACCTCTGGCACCAGTGCCATAGGTTAGCCATCACTGGTATAGGGAATATAGTAGATATCACCTGACCAGAGAACACTAACACCTACAGCACAAGGATAGGAAAGATAACATATGGGAATTCATGAATGGCTGAGATGATATGCAGAGCAGGGGAGGAGCCACGAGAGGGGGAGGAGTGCAGGGGAGGAGCCGAGAGAGGAGGGCAGTCCTGGCTGTAAAATAGTCCTGTGGCGCAGTCTTGGTTGTGGTGGTGATTCAAAGGGGTGGTCCTGGTTGCAGGGAAATGTCCTAGGTGCGGTAGAGAATCCTGGAGGAGGTGGTGGTTGTGCTGGAAAATCATGGGGCGGTCCTGGTTGTGCTGGAGAGTCACACGCGTGGTCCTGGTTGTGCTGGAGAGTCACAGGAGCAGTGGTGGCTGCCTGTGGTGGAGTCATAGAGAAGGCCCTGCTTATGGTGGAAAGTTGCAGGAGTCCTGGTTGTGCTGGAGTCATAGAGGTGGTCCTAATTGCAGAGAATCATGCTAGTTGCGGTAGAGAGTCCTGGAGGCGGTGTTGGCTGTGTTGGAGAGTCATAGGGTCAATTCTGGCTGTGCTGGAAACTCATATGGGCAGTCCTGGCTGTGGTGGAGTCATAGAGAAGGTCCTGGTTGTGGTGGAGAATCATAGGGGGGGTCCTAGGTGGAGGAAAGCGACCTAGGTGTAGTAGAGAGTTGTGGAGGTGGTGCTGGCTGTGGTGGAAAGTCATAGGGGGTCATTTACTAAGGGCCCGATTCACGTTTTCCCGACGTATTACCCGAATATTTCCGATTTGCGCCGATTGTACCTGAATTGCCCCGGGATTTTGGCGCACGCGATCGGATTGTCCTTCACCAGGTATAGGCCGGTGAATTTCAGGGCATTCCAGCGCGCCTCCGGGGAACTTCAGCGCAGCAGCGCCACCTGGTGGACGGTGGAGGAACTACCTTAGTGAATCCACCGCAGAGAACGCGCCGCTGGATCGCGAACGGACAGGGTAAGAAAATCTGCCCCATAGGGTTGAACCTGGTTGTGCTGGAGACTCATAGATGTGGTCCTAGAAGCAGGAGAACGTCCAAGGTGTTGTAGATAATTCTGGAGGTGCTGCTGGCTGTGTAGGAGAGTCATTGGGGGGTGCTGTTTGCGCTGGAGAGTCATAGGGGGGTGTTGGTTGCGCTGGAGAGGCATAGGGGGGTCCTGGTTGCGCTGGAGAGTCATAGGGGGGTGCTGGTTGCACTGGAGAGTCATAGGGGGGTGCTGGTTGCGCTGGAGAG
>WNYA01003868.1:0-22016 GCA_019512145.1 Engystomops pustulosus
GTTACGAAGTTATAACCAATTATCGTGAGACATGTCAGATTTGAAAAATCGAGTCTGGTCATTGAGCTGAAAACTAGTGTCGGTGATAAGGGGTTAAAGTATTAATTCTGGTATTGTGTTTGTAATTAATAATCACTGCACAGAACATACAACAATGTCTTTTCATTTGATCACCAGTGTTGGATTGGAGTACCATACCTTAGGTCTGCTAGAGGAAATCTTTATTGGAAGTTAATAGAAAGAATGCAAGACTGCTCCTACTGGAAAGGTAGAAAACACAATAGGGCAGGTTGCTAGAAGCTTCATTAGAGACAAGGGGGATATTCTGTATGTGTGTGTGTATATATATATATACAAATACACTACCGCTCTAAAATTTGGGGTCACTTTTCTATTCTATCTATGGAGCTAACATTAAAGGGGTATCCTCGTCTGGGCATTCACTGCCATATATAAACATTTCTTCAATTAGATGTTGTTAAAAAATGTTCCTGTGTGAGTTACTGCATGTCCTGCAGCCATCCTGTGGTAATGAACGCTGAATCCAGGAGGTCAGGCAGGGCTCTATAGTGCATGTTTGGCCACTGCTGCCAGAGTGTGGGGTGGGCGTAACCCAGGAAGCCATCTCGTTTCTAAGGGACAACATGGCTACATTTATGAAAAATTATCTTCACATAGGAATATTTTTAAATATGGCAGATTAATGAAACTGAATGTGAATGCCCAGATGAGAATACCCCTTTAAATGAATCATAAATATACTCTATACATTATTATTATTATTATTATTATTATTATTATTATTACATTGTTAGTGTGGTAAATGACTATTCTAGCTGCAAATTAGATGTATATAAGCCCATTTTTAATAGCCACCACTCCAGTGGTTTAATAGTACATTGTAATTGCTGACTATGTAAGAAGGTTTATGGATGTTTAGAAAAAACTTGTTCAAGTATGTTAGCAGAGCTGAAAACAGTTTGGCTGATTAGAGAATCGGGAAAAGTTTGTCTCGAATAACGAGCACCCAAGCATTTTAGTGCTCGCTTATCTCTAGTCACAACATCAAAAGTGCCATAGAAGAGGTGGCACCTCCCTCAGTCTGAACATTTCAACATAGACGTCGGCAACCATCGTACACGCTCTAAACTTGTCAATGCCATCCATCTCGCTAAGTAGGTCTATTTCATGAATCTAATATTCTCTCTCTCTCTCTCTCTCTCTCTCTAACAATCCTAAAAGGCTCTTTGATACTCTTTTCTCATTACTAACACCAAAGTTGCAGCCACTTGTTACAAGCCTAGGGGCTGAAGATCTCACCTCCTACAGTGTCCAGGCTCCTCTCCTCTGCTCGCCCCACTACCTGCACTAGAGACCCCATCCCCTCACTCCTCTTTAAGTCTCATTCTCCAGTGGTCACTTATCACCTCACTAAAATCTTCAACCTCGCTCTCTGTTCTGGTGTCTATGCCTCTTCCTTTAAACATTCAGTTGTCAACCCATTACTAAAGAAACCTTCCCTGGTCCCATCCAGTGCTGCTAGCTATCGACCAGTTTCTAATCTCCCCTTCTAATCCAAACTAACCCAAACACCTGGTCTATTCTCGACTACTTCTCCCCTACAATCTGGTTTCCACTCTATGCACTCTACTGAAACTGCTCTTTCTAAAAGCTCCAATGATCTCCTCACTGCTTATTCTATTGGCACTACTCTATCCTCATTTTACTGGATCTCTCAGTAGTGTTTGATACTGTGGACCACCAGCATCTCCCCAGGATGCTTTGCTAAATTGGCCTGGAGAGATTGCACTTTCTTGGTTTTCTTCCTATTTCCTACTGACCGCAACTTCAGTGTCTTCTTCTCTGGATCTCTCTCTTCTCCTCTTCTTCACACTGTGGTGGTTCCTCAGGGCTCAGTCCTAGGTCCTCTTCTATTTTCCCTCTATACTGCCCCCATTGGACAAACCATTAGCAGATTTGATTTTCATATCACCTTTATGCTGATGATATCCAGCTATATAAGTCTGCACTCCTGCTCACCTGTCACTGTCTCTCTGCTATTTCTAATATCATGGCCTCTCTATTCTTGAAATGTAATCTTTACAAAACTGAACTCCCCGTCTTTCCACTGTCTATTAACTGACCTAAACCTGATCTCTCCTATTCCATTGTGATGTCACCATAAGTCTAAGGCAACAAGTCTGCTGTCTTAGGGTTGCCCTGTACTCCAACCTCTTCTTTGGACCATTAATTCAATCTCATCCTTACTCTTGCTGGTTGCATCTTAAAAAGAATCTGACAATTTCTTTTAATGGAAACCTCTAAAATGCTAATAATCACTGTGATTGACTCTCGCCTATACTAATATAACTCCCTACTATTCGGTCTTCCACGGGTTTCTCCAGTCTATGTCAGTCACAACACCATCCCAAATCTATGGAATGCCGTACCCCGGTCTATCAGACTAATACCCAACCTCCAAAGTTACAAATGTGCTCTCATATCCTATCTCTTTAGAAAAATAGATAAAGCTCTTGATTTATCATGGACATTTTTTTCTTCAACTTTGTATTATTATTATTACTCTAGTATTTGGGACAAGGTTTAGCATTGACCATGCAGGTGGAGGGGCCAAACACACATGGCTCGCCCCTATTTTAACCACACAACTTGGAAAACCTATTTGCTCAGTATAAGCCTAGGGTAAGAAATAGCATTGGTCCACGACCGCCCCCCATTATATATCTATACCTCCATCTGCACAACCGTAAATAACCAGCCATCCTATCCACCGGTAATATTACATTCATCACCCTCCCCCCAGTATTAGCGGTCAACCCCTGGCCCCTCAGGATATAGGTAGCAGCCCTCTGTTCCCCAGTATAACGCTAGCCGCCCCTGCCCTCCAATAGAAAGATACCAGCCCCCTACCCCCAGTATTTAGACCAGCTAGGCACTAATATTTATCCATCTTCCGCCTAAGTGGTATCTAGCCAGCCCAGTATATAGCAGCCAACGCAAGCCTGCCTCGCTATAAAGCCAATCCGACCCCCATAGTATAGCCCACTATAATCCAGCATACAGACACACTTCTGAGGTGCAACGCCAAGCTGGCGTCCCAGAACCTACGCTGCTGCCGAGAACGTCAGCAGAGGACTTTTAGGCGGGCCATCGGAAAGGTCACAGTATTGGCTTTCTTTTTTTACATCTAGTTTGGGTTTTACAAAAGGTAATGACACTGAAAGAACCAGCTGAGAAAAGTAGAAGTGTCTTATGTATACCATCATGGAGACTATTTGTAAGCTCTAAGTGCGCTGGAGTGTGCTACGTGGATTTATTCGCCGCTTATACTAGCATAATTGGAGACTGTCAATTTCACCCTACCCTACTGTCAGCAAAGGTTACATAATCTTTAAAAAGAGAATAGGCTATCTCACCCTCATATCTTCCGCGGATAACTGAGAAAAAAAATATATCACCTTTATCTACCTTGACAACATTCGGTTTTCATTTGCACACCATAGTCTAACCTAAACCTGAGACCACATTGAGTAGAGTGACCAACAACATGCCATCAAACGAAGGATTATAACCTGACTTGAGGATTTGAACTATACAAGTCTTAACCTCCTTATTTCGAATGCTGTCAAGGATGTGGATTAACATTGGTTCACCACAGTAGAGAACCAGATACCAAACTGGTCTTTCTCAAGCTGCGTGTTTGATGCGAGGCTGAAGAGCGATGATGAACATGATGGTTCCATATAGAGGGTGACAAACAGTGGAGGTGGGAGCGAGACACTGTAGAAAGCAACTGGCATATCACTTTGTGTAGAGGCATCTTTAAAATGGGTGGATTAAGTAAATAGAAACTCAAAGTCAAGAAACAGAGCCTGAAACAATAATCAAAGATGCACAACATTGATCTCCATTAGCCAAGGATCTTCTGCAGGACATTCTTAAGAGTGGAGGTACGCTTCACAAAGAAGTAGTTGAGTATGCTGAGTCTTGCAGAAGGGAAGTACGTCCAGGTGATGTGCACTCTTGCTATATAGGAGCTTTATGAAACTAAGAATCATGGGTTAGGGCTAAAATAATACAAAACGTTGTGTTCATAATATTGAAGTAGTGAAATGGTTTTACAATGGCTACGTACCTATCATAAGCCAAACAGCAGCAAGGAGAAACTACGCTGTGCCCAATCCTAAATAGCAGAACAGTCTGACCCCATACAAAACCTCCTACTGAACTGCCTGGTCAATGGAATAGGGTATCCGAGGAATCACAGGAACTATGGTGGGAGAGAAACAGGTGTACAATGAAGGAGAGTTATCAGGAAAGTAACATAGGGTGTGTAATTTTGGCTGATCCTCACACTTAATGAGAAGAAGACAATTTCCTGACCAATATAATAATATACATCACCACAAACATAAGGAACACCTTAACACTGTGAGTGAGCAACATAGATTACACCACAGCAGGTAGAACACATCTGAACAGCTGCGCATTAAAGTTCTCCATAGGAACACCCAAACCTGAACAAAGAACAACCTACGTTATTTAATACTCGCGTCTGTTTCGGAGTTTGGATCTGAGCTCTGACGGACTTAAATTAAAAACATACGGTGCCATGTGGTGCTTAATCTTGCAATCGGCTTTAAATCCCGCCGGTTATCTGAATCCATGTGTATGTCTACTAGCCCCCCCCAACCCCATTTCTGATCACGTGTCAAGCCGCGCGCCGTGCACCAAAATCCGACTTGTAGTCCGAAAAAGTGAAATCATTGAGACAACCCAACAAAGTGTCCGAATGGACGCTTGGTAGAAATGAGCACCCTTAGGAGTTCGAAATACGCGAACAAGTTTATGCCAGTTGGTAGTAATACAGACCTGAGCCAACGCAACCGTAAAACACAGGGTGACTAAACTAATAGTCGGACACCCTTATAGTGACACTTACAACTTAGACGATTGAGCTCTGATCGAGGGTGTTTAACCTGTTAGCCCCCCCAACCTCCATCTTTGGGGCGTGGAACATTTCTATGGTAGCCCTGAAGTCCGATCAGGACCCCAAGTTCGTCCGCCATATATAGTTGTAGATCCTCAAGTATTGTAAGATAATATAGGCTCACTGAGTACGTATGCTTTTTCCATGCTTATGGTAAAGTAATAAAAAAGTAAAAAAAAAATGTTTTCAATAAAATAAAACAATTAATAAAAATCCCAAAATTCGTCCATACACATAAGTGGATCCGAAAATAAATATATCTAACTCCAGAGGATAACCTGCGTGGCAAAGTACTACATGACTCACAAAAAACAAAAAGGTGTATGCCACACTCAAAAACGATAGATTTTCCCCATATAAGTTTATTGTAAGGAATTTAGTAAAATTTAACGAGACAAATATTAATAGGTATCCAACAATAATACTGACCCATAGTAATAAAAATAAGGGGGAATATTTACATCAGGGACCTCCTCAACCATTGGTGGGAGTGGGCCCACACAGGGCATTACTGTTCCCCAGCCCTGTGCAACTCGCTGCCAGTTCGCCCAGGCTGCTGTTATTTCTATAATCACCTCCGCGCAGGACCGGCCAGTACATCAAGACGCTGAGCTCCGGCGCTGATATGATAAATAACCTCAAGAGTTTATAAGATATACGGGTGGACACCAACAAATAAGTAAAACTCAATCAAACACCGATTTGACATGCATTCTCTACTCCTCCCCATGCTCAACAAAAGTTAACTCGGTATTCAACAGTAGGGTCACAGTTAACCTCAAAATGATATCACTGGAAAATACCTGTCTCCACAAAAATGCTGTAATGGCACCATTACTGTTCTAAATAGGACACCTGGCACAGTCGCAGGATGCCCTTCCTTGCTGCGCCTGAATGATGAGCCCCTTACAAGTAATGTCCCCATGGGTGTGGGTCTCCCGCCATAACAAATTTTAAGATGGGTTTTTAATAATTTAATATTTTGGATACGTGAATTGTAGTGCCAATGAACGTAGTTCCTTCCATTTTGATTGAATTACTCATGAAGTATCTCAGGGTTAAGATTTTCTAAAAAAATTATGATAGTTTGAGGGTGCAAATTGATTGAAAATGGTTGCTATACTAGGGATTTCTAATATTATATATTTGCATTTATTTCATCTTTCTAAAACAAATGATTTTTCCCGTACATCACCTAAAATAAACTTTATTATCTTTCCTGGAACCATCAGCCAGATCCTCAGAGAGAGACATGGTCTCTCATCCCACTGCAACCTCTATCCTCCTATGCCACCACCCATGACTCCTCTTTTTAAAACATTCACGCAACTTTATGTATATTAATAGGGTTAGGTCATCCTAACGTTTGCAAAATCTACTCATGTGTGCAACATCCAATCTGAACCACATGAAATCACGCATGCCCTCCAATGGACTCTCCCAGCCTACAAGCATTAACAAAAAATCACTGCACATCTCCTTGGGGTCATAGGGGAAGACGTAGCATATCTAGGATGGCTGGTGAATTCATGCGCTCAGATAAATCCACAGGAGTAGATTTTGCAAATGCTAGCTTGGTTAACACCCTGGTGACATGACATGACTGCATGAATGTGACACAATGGGCGTTGGGAGTACGAGCACATGAGTTGATGATTGGACAGCACACTCCCTATGACTTTCTGAGGATCTGGCTTTATCAGGCAAATACTATTAAGCGAGGTGGCAAGTACAACTTATCATAGAGCTTAAGCTTCATAACTGGTGTGAACTGACTGCGGTATCCAGACTGTACAGAATTTCTCAAAACTCACTTTTGAACATTACTCAAATACTGCTTCTAACCTAATCCATTCCCCAAACAACGTCCTTCCTCTAGAAAATACCAAACAAATTATCAACAACACCCATTATCCAAACCAACCAAAAAACGGTACATCCTTTCACAATACCACATGTACTGGAAACATAGCAAATACAACGGTATAACCTTTAAAAATACACGCTCAATCTTACGAATAGTCTCAAATATACGAAAGTCACATTCAGAACACCACGAAAATGAGACATATGAATAGTTTCCGCCAAATAGTGCTAGACATTCAATGGTGCCCTGACTAGGTATACCAAGGGTATTACAACACAAGCCATTTTGTGTGACAAAAAAAAAAAAAATGTAACCAATAAATCAGAATACCAATTTAAAATATTTTTACAATCAAACAATTTCTTCCTAACCAATTTTTGAAACTACAATTTTTAAAACATAACGTAGATGCGAGTCATCCTTCCAATTATATTCCTGCAGAATATTGTGAACAGAATTGTACAGCACACTCATTTCCTGCCACACGAACCCAATATGTTAGACAATTCTAGATGCACACTACCTCAAGACCCTGGGATATTATCACCAAACAAGGCAACTTGGTCAATCACCACAGTATAAGAAAAAAACCAATAATAAATAAGAAACTAATAAAAACCCAAAATCTTTTTGTAAGAATTCTGCTACTCCTGTACATTGTTTTAACATGAAAAAAAAGAAGACGAGAATATAGGATTACATCATCACGTCATATTTAGGTTCTCAATATCTCTCTTCTATGGAAAGAGTGGCTGGAGATTTGCCCACAATGTTCAGAGCTCGTCAGTGGATAATAATGGGTCTCCTACCGGACACCATCCTCCTAACGAATTAAGAATAGTATACGAATGAAGATTAGAAAGTTTGAAAGCTGTTGGCCCACATTTACTGTACTATGGCAGTTTGGCCCGTGTAGTGGCAGGGGCGAACTGGTGCCACTGCCCTAACAAAGTGCCACCAACTGTTTTTGGTGGCACCGTAAACATGGGGAGTGACGTACACACTTCTCTGTCAGACTTTGCTACACAAACAGATATATACACTGGAACTTACTCAGAAATTAAAGGCAAATCAATAACAAAAAAAAAAAATAATTATAAAATTGAAGAATTGGAACATTTTGGCCGGGTCACACTGGCACTGCTCTGAGGGAATGAGGATATGACCAAATACGCAATATTGAAATACATTGAGGCTGATGTATTAAGGTGTAATGTGTGCCAGTCTCTATAAATGAAGCATCCAGAATTGATGCCTATGCTTGGAACGGGTTGGTATAGATTTGAGATATAACTTGCACCAATTTGCCGAACACAATTATGAATTTAAATTCACAGCGATCTCGTACCTAATCAGTCGCGACTGTCCGAACGGCAACAACCCTAAATTGTTGTCACCGGAAGCAGCGCTGATGAGCCCCTAAAAATGGTTTGCCAAATCCTCAGAACAGCACATGTTAATTACTGTGAAAGCCCTGGATAAAGGTTGAAAGTCCGACGCAAAAGTGAGCAGCGCAAACCCTAGTAAATGACCCCAAGTGTTCCGCCATTTGGATATTGTTATTTTCAATGTTGTATAAGAAAGGTAACTTCTTTCACGACTGTACAAAGAGAATATTCCAATCAAAATCTCTAAATCACTCGGAACTATAGCCAGCATACTTTATGTACCGGCTCCCATTCTTACATCACCGGCCAGACAGGAGAGCCGATGATTCACCCAAGGCTCTCGTGGATTCCCCCAGGCATGTGGGGTCATTTCTTCAGTGCACGTTGGACGCTCTCCAGTTGCGCTTTGCACGGACGAAAAGCCATGCACTGCACCAGGTGTTCCGTTGTGTCACGACCCTGGCTGACGAAGGAAATGGCGGGCAATAGGGGAGTAACTATTAGTGAGTGACAGAAAACAGCGGGCTCCAATGTCCACCCATCAGGGCCTACTCTGTCTCATTACCATATTTTTGAAACTCAATTTTCACCAATAGGCAAAACAAAAAGTTAATGCATAGCCACATCTCCACCAAAGGTGACTACACTATTGCTTCATCTATTGCCGGATACAGCTCGTAGATGTATTATAAGAAACCAATTGTTAAAAGTTTGAAACCTTCCCTTTTTTTGCTTCTCGGGCTATAGAGATGCCTTTTCCAGATGGACACTGTTTCAGTTTCTCCAAAATGCAAATCGAATTTAGATACGCTACATAGACAAGCCTACCTTCAGATAGTACCATTCTTTTTCTGCCCAAGCCATCTTGACAAGAAAGTATTATGAGTCATAGTTCATAGTATAAATGACTGAAAAAACACCAAGTCCATTAAGTCCCAACACTTTCGAGAATGAATAATGTTTTATACCCCATAACCCGTGATTATTTTTCTCTCCAGAAAGGTATCCAGGACCTCTCCTGACATGTACACAGAGTCGGCCCACATAACAACCTCCTGCGCAGAGAGTTCCACAGTTCTCAGCGTCGTACAGTAGGTTGATGGTTACAAACGCACTCTCCTCTAGGCATAGAGTGCTGCCCCCCGTCTGGTGTGATGGTAGAAATCATCCTCCCTAGCGCAAGGAGAGGATGCCCATAGGGCCCAGAACCGATTCGATCTGTGTTTCACCGACTGATGTTACCACACCAACCGAAATTTCCATTGCCGGCAAATTTACCCTTAATTGCCCTGGTCCCTTGTGGATTTTGTGCGCCACGCGATCAGATTGGCGCATCAGAAATCGGGCAAGACGATGACCGAGTAAATGGGGGGCGTGGCATCCCGACAACCCCCGAAAGCAACCCGACACGAATCGTAAAACCGTGCAATTAACGAAAAAAAATCTGTCGCCGGGGCTTCCGCTTACCTTCACTCATGCACCGGCCCCGGTGATCCAGCGCGTTCCGATGATTCTCACGCAGCACAGTGCCACTGAGTGACGGCGGAGGACTACCTTAATAAATCCGGACAGACAGAAATCCACCGCACGAGAACGCGCCGCGGATCACATCGACCCAGGTAAGTAAATCTACTGATCTGCCCTATGTCTTTATCATGAGATATATCCTCTCTTGATACATCCCATAATTTTATTTGTTTAGAGTTTACCATCCACCAATACCCCAATCCTTTTCAGCTCCAGTTTTTTACCAAAGTAATGACTGTTTAGAACATAATATAACTTTTGTTTCCATGGCCCAAGTGCAGAACTTTACATCTTTATCTACATTACAACCTCACAAGACATTTCTCGCCTTCCCAAGCTTCCACACAATCCCTCTGGTAATGCCAAACTGATCGACCTCAAGTACTTTAATTACTTTACACAGACTTCAGTATCATCTGCCCCAATATTGAAACTTGACTGTGTAAACCCAATCAAGGTCATTATAAAAATATTAAAAGAAAGTGGCACCCATTACGACCCCTTTGCTACTCCACTGCGTAACGTCCAACCCAATCTGATCAATGTGCATTAAAGAATGATCCTCTGTTTTCTATCACTTAAGCCAATTACTTACCCAAATCAAACACAGATTTTCCCGCTATTCCAGCAGTCCGTCATTTATATACCAACGTTTATGCGGCACCGGCTGTCACTGCCTTTGAAAAAGTCCAGATTACAACATCACAACGTCCCTCCGATATCCATAGTCTTTGAACTACCTCCGTAGAAACACCAATCAAGATTAGTCTGTACAGGCACACGATTCTCATAAACCCATGCTGCGATGGGTCACTAAGTTGTGCACAGTGAGATACTCCAGGAAGACCTCTATCTAAAAAATTTCACCCTCAAATATTTGCCCACACACAGCAGTAGCATCAACGGTCTGTAGTTCCAGGATCGCTATTGATCCTTTTTTGTAATTGGTACAACATTGCCTACTGGCGCCAGTCACTGTGAAAACATAACCGTACCCCTCAGTGAAATCTATCCAAATGGTAAAAATACGGTCTGTGCTATCACAAACGGTACACTAAGTTATGCAGAACACCCGGCGGGGTGTATTAGCCATCTGGCCCAGGTTAGATTTTCTATCTTTGTGCCTTGCGCCGGCGGCAAGACACCGTACCCTCTACCGTGGTTTAAACTGTGTACATTCAACAAGAATTTACCTATTCCTCATTGTGTCCCTTCCACCAGGGGATTTCCGGTTAAAGACAGTTGAGAAGGCGACATTCAGTAGATTGGCCCTTTCCTCATCTCCTTCCACCATGACCCCCATGTTATTTCTAAGGGGACCCACACTCTCTGTTTTTAGTTTCTTATCATTTATATACTTGAAAAATAATTTGGGATTATATTTGCTCTCCCTGGCAATATTTCTCTCAGTCTCTATTTTTGCGGCCTTTTTCTGCTTTTTACAGGATTTATTTTTCTCTCTATAATCCTGAAAAGCCTCATCGCTACCTTCACGTTTTAGCACCTTAAACGCCTTATCTTTCTCGCTTATTTCTTTCCTTACAAGACTAGTTAGCCACATAGGCTTTTTCCCATAAGGTATGTGTTTCTCACAGGACTTTTTCAGAATATATGAGAAAAAGTCCCATTTTTGGGGGGAGCTTTTGTCTTTGAGAACATTGTCCCAGTGTATGCCTTTAAGGTCTTCCCTTAGTTGCAGAAAATTTGCCCTCCTGAAGTTTAGAGTGTTGGTTGCCCCTTCACTAACGCTCTTAGTAAAGCGTAATACAAAATCAATGATATTATGATCACTATTACCCAGGTTCCCCCCAACCTGTAGTTTTGATACCCTATCAGGTCTGTTGGTTAGGATAAGGTCCAGCAGTGCCCCCCCCCCCCTCTTGTTGGCTCCAGGACTAGTTGCGGCAGGTAATTGTCTTTTGTTGTTGACAAGAACCTGCTGCCTTTGAAGGACCTGCAGGTTTCTGCCCCCCAGTCAATATCTGGGTAATTGAAGTCCCCCATGATAAGTACTTCACCATGCTTTGAAGCCTCATCCATTTCACTTATCAGCATTTCCTCTGCTGCCTCCAATATATTTGGAGCCTTATAACAAACCCCTAGTAATATTTTATTATTCTTTTTCCCTCCCCTTATCTCCACCCATAGGGACTCCACATTTGCATTTGCGTTACTGATGTCATCTCGCAGGACAGGCTTGAGGCAAGAATTCACATATAAACAAACCCCTCCCCCTTTTTTATTTATACGATCCTTTCTAAAAAGACTATAACCATCTATAGTAACAGCCCAGTCATAGCTACTGTCCAGCCATGTCTCGCTGATATCCACTATATCATATTTCCGCTCCAACATCAAGAGTTCCAGTTCCTCCATTTTGTTTGTGAGGCTTATGGCATTTGTGTACATGCACTTTATATGGTTTTCCCTATCCCTATTCATTTTGTTCTTATTCCCCCATCTCATTTCAGGCCCCCTTCCTCCCCCATGGACTATGACTCTTCCCAGCTCTCTAACTACACTGTTTATTTGCCCTGCACAAGTATAGTTTCCCTCCCCCTAGGTCTCTAGTTTAAACACTCCTCCAACCTTCTAGCCATTTTTTTCCCCAAAAAAATGGCTGCACCCTCCCCATTGAGGTGCAGCCCATCCCTACTGTAGAGCCTGTAGCCGACGGAAAAGTCAGCCCATTTCTCCATGAACCCAAAACCCTCCTTCCTACACCAGCCATGGAGCCACATTATTTACCTCCCTGATCTCCCGCTGCCTTTATGGTGTGGCACGTGGTACAGGTAGCATTTCGGAGAAAACTGCCTTTGAGGTCCTTGCCCTGAGCTTATAGCCTAAATCCCTGAAATCATTTTTAAGGACCTTCCACCTTCCTCTTACTTTGTCATTAGTGCCAATGTGTACCATGACTGCTGGTTCCTCACCAGCCCCTCCCAGTAATCTGTCAACCCGATCCGCAACATGCTGAATCCGAGCACCTGGCAAACAACACACTGTTCAGTATGCCCGGTCTTTGTGACAGATTGCCATGTGTGTTCCCCTAATAATCGAATATCCCACTACCAGCACCTGTCTGACATTGCCTGTGCTCCCATTACCCTTCTTACTGGAGCAGACAGTCCCTTGGTTGCTAGAGGCCACGTCTTGCTGCAGCATTGCTACCCCAGAGCTGATATCCCCCTCATCCGCCAGCCTGGCAACCTTATTGGGGTGCATCAGGTAAGGACTAGACTCCCTACAACTCTTCCCTCTACCCCACCTTCTACATGTTACCCAACTATCTGCGCCCTCACTCTGCACATCCATACTTCCCTCCCCATCACTGACCCCATTTCCTCTCTCCTGTTCTAAACTTGCTACTAACCACTACAATCACAACATCAAAAGTGCTGTAGATGAGGTTCAGCCTATTTACTCTCTTAATTTGAGACAGTCAGGGGATGAAGTGTCCAGGCTCCTCTCCTCTGCTCACCCCACTAGCTGCACTAGTGACCCCATCCCCTCACTCCTCGCAAAGTCTCTCTCCCCAGTGGTCACTTATCATCTCACTAAAATCTTCAACCTCGCTCTCTCTTCTGTTGTCTATGCCTCTTCCTCTAAACATTCAGTTGTCAACCCATTACTAAAGAAACCTTCCCTAGTCCCGTTCAGTGCTGCTAACTATCGAACAGTCTCTAATCTCCCCTTCTAAACTTGGAATGCCTGGTCTATTCTCGACTAACTCTCCCCTCCTACTAACTCTGCTCCATGTACTCTACTGAAACTGCTCTTTCTAAAGTCTCCAATGATTCTCTCCTCACTGCTAATTCTAATGGTACAACCTATCTTGTACATAACTCAGGGACTGCCTGTATTCTATCATTTTACTGGATCTCTCAGTAGCGTTTGATACTGTGGACCACCAGCTCCTCCACAGAATGCTTTGCTACATTGGCCTGAAGGACCCTGCACTTTCTTGGTTTTCTTCAAGTAGGTCATGTGACTAATGGCAGCTATCAATATCACGAAGACCACAATTATACCTTTGCACACATCTAAACTAAATATAAAGGTGAATAACTTATCAATCATTAACATAGTAATGGAATAAGACAGGATTGAAAGCCTACTTTGTGTCATGGCTATGGCAGCTACATACCATGCCATGGGAACTAAGGGCATCAGGAGAGACCTGATTGTATATATAGTCTCTCTGCAAAAATACTAAACTAAGTAATGGATTGTAGACACCACAGGTTCTTTAGTAACGGGTAAAGCAGTGTACAAAGATCTGAGGTCCCATTCTCTCTACAACTGATTTGCATGTTTGATTGTCCATCGCTTACCATCTTTGCGGAAGGACAGTTCAAAAGAGTATAAAGATCTTATTATTCATGTTGGCTTAGCGAGGATAGACCTTTTGTCTGTAATGAGCCTGCTTTCTATGGAGTAGAGGTAGACTGGTAGTAGGCTGCCTACTCCATCCGGGATTCGGTCCTGAGTTTTTGTATAGCCCACAGGTCACAGTACTCATCAGACCCTCACATAAACTGCATGTCAGAATCAGTAAGGGAGCTCCACCTGCTGTGCAAGAGCGGCTGCCTGGCATCCAGGTACAGTATTCCTATAGAAAAGGATCTGAATATGTATTAGATATTGCTCAGCCAAGTAGGATTTGTGTTCTTCATGCCATTGCTAAGGCTGGATTTATTTTTATTTGCTGAGTTGTGCAAATAAAACGTTTGGTCTGGATTTTTCCAAATTTGCCACAGCAATTCACTACAACATCTAAGATGTTCAAAGTTTTACTGTGTTTTTGATTTTATATTATCTACTTTATTAAACATTTTAGCAGTCTACGGTTGTGATTTTATTTTTTCTGTCAAACCAGGAGTTAGGTAAAGGTAAGTGAGCCCTGATACTTATCCCCCAACTATCCCTGCTTCAAGAATGTTCCCCCTGAATGACATTCTGCATCGGGATGACATTCTCAAAATTGGATAAGTTGAAAGATTTAGAAAGAGAAGAAAAATAACATGGTAAAACAAGCAAAGGCAAAACCATTGGGTTCTGGATTCAAGTCCTAGGGTCAACATCTGCAAAGAGTTTGTATGTTTTCTCCTTGTTTGTGTGGGTTTCATCTAGTTCCTCCGGTTTCCTCCCACTCTCCATAACATAGTGGTAGGTTGATTTGATTGTGCTCTCCATTGGGGCAGGGACTGATTTGGAAAGCTCTGTGCAGCAATGCATAATCTGTGTGCGCTATATAAATAAAGGAATTATTATTATTATATTCTATCAAGTTAGAATTCTAGAATTCAAGACATAGTTGGGGGAACAGAGCAGTCAGAATACTTGAGAAAAAACTCAGCAAATGACACACAGGAGTAGGAACCTATTGACTCCAGTATAGAAGTTACTGTCAATGCGCTATGATACGGTATGGGTATACACTCTAAGTTCTTGTCACTGCGCTATAAAATGGTAAGGGTATACTCATGCAACTGATGTCACTGCATTAGGAGACAGTAGGGTATACACACAAAGCTTATGTCACTGCGCTATAATATGGAATGGGTATACACTCTCAGTTCTTGTCACTGAGCTATAAGATGGTAACGGTATACTCATGCAACCAATGTCACTGCATTAGAAGACAGTAGGGTATACACAAAGAGCTTATGTCACTGTGCTTGAACACAGAATGGGGTATATGCATGCAGTTACCGTCACTGCACTTAATGATGCTATGAATATACACACACAGTTATCATCGGTGCCCTGAAAAGGGCAAGTATTTGAAATATCTATCTGTCTCTCAGTATAGCAGCCTCCTCTCCCTATCTACCTACCTGCCCTATCTACCTTCAGCAGCCTCTTTCTTGCTTCCTACTGGCTGTAATTGTGCTGGAACATCTTATACCGTAGGTTACATATTCCATCAGGCCAATCACAGCCTTGTCCATACTGGCCTGTGGTTGCTAGAGCTAAAAGCTGATTTTCCGGGTTAGCAAAACGCTGAAACTGAACCCAGACTTCTGGATGTGTTTGGGTTTCAGGGGCCCGAAACCATCATGGTATGGACCCATCAGTCTAATTTATCTTCGCTCAACACTAATAAAGAATTTTCATGGAAAAATAGATAAAGCTCTTGATTGCTCATGGACATTTTTTCTTCAACTTTTTATTATTATTACTCTAGTATTTGGGACAAGGTTTAGCATTGACCATGCAGGTGGAGGTGAGCAGAAACAACACATGGCTCCTAATTTTACCACAAAAAACTTGGAAAACCTATTGACTCAAGTATAAGCCTAGGGTAAGAAATACATTGGTCACAGACTCCCCCCATTATATATCTATACAGCCATCTGCACAACAGTAAATAACCAGCCAGCCTATTGCCACCGGTATATTACCAATCAGCACCCTACCCCCAGTATATAGCTAGTCAACCCCTTGCCCCTCAGTATATAGCTAGCCAGCACCCTGTCCCCAGTATAAAGCTAGCCTGCCCCCTGCCCTCCAATATAAAGATAGCCAGCCCCTACCCCCAGTATATAGCCAGTATTGATCCAGCTCCTGCCTAAGTGTATATAGCCAGCCAGTTTATAGCCAGCCAGCAAGCCTGCCTCCAGTATAAAGCCAATCTGCCCCATAGTATAGCCCCATTAAACCCAGCATACAGACACACTCTGATGTCAACGGCAGCTGGCGTCCCCACGAACCTGCTGCTGCCGGACGTCAGAAGAGGACTTGTAGGGGGCATCGGAAAGGTCAGTATTGGCTTTCTTTTTTTTAACTCCAGTTTGGGTTTTACAACAAGGTAGATACATGGAAAGAACAGCCCTGAAGAAAGTAGAAGTTTTTTTATCCATAATGGAGATATTTTTAAGCTTAAAGTGCTGGAGTGCTGCTTACGTGTATTTATCTGGTCCTTATACAGACATTGGAGACTGTCAATTTTACCCCCTACTGATCAGCAATAGGTCATCAATACCTTTAAAAGAGAAAGGCCTATTCACCCTCATATCTTCCAGGGATAACTGAGAAAATAAAATATCTACCCTTTATCTACCCTTGACAAAGTTGGTTTTCATTTGCATGACATAGGTCTTAACTAGAGATGAGCGAGTATACTCGTCCGAGCTTGATGCTCGTTCGAGTATTAAGGTACTCGAAACGGCTCGTTGCTCGGACGAGTATTTCCCCTGCTCGAGATCAAGCATTTAATTAAACAAAGACAGTGAAGAACAATGAAGAATAGAATAAAAACAGTGAACACAGTGAACACAGGATCATTTAAGTGAAGAACACAGTGAAGAATAGAGTACAGATGTTCGGCACATCTGCTTACTTGTCGGAAGATACACGCGGAACGGCAGCAGGGAGACATCGCGCAGCAGAGACACATCGGGCGCAGCAGGGAGACATCGGGCGCAGCAGGAAGACATCGCGCGCAGCAGGGAGACATCGCGCGCAGCAGGGAGACATCGCGCGCAGCAGGAAGACATCGCGCGCAGCAGGGAGACATCGGGCAGCAGGGAGACATCGGGCAGCAGGGAGACATCGGGGAGACTTCAGTGGAAGAAGAGGAGCGGATCCCGGGACAGCGTATCTCCCGACAAGTAAGCAGATGTGCCGAACATCTGCAATCTATTCTTCACTGTGTTTTTCACTTAAATGATCCTATGTTCACTGTTTTTATTCTATTCTTCACTGTTCTTCACATCTGCTAACTTGTCGGGAGATAATATACGCGCGGAGCAGTGAAGAATAGATTGCAGATGTTTGCATACATCTGCTAACTTATCAGAAGACATTCTTTTTCAATTAAATAACACATTTTATTCCCGAACCATGGTCCCTTTGAAAAATGCTCGAGTCTCCCATTGACTTCAATAGGGCTTGTTATTCGAGACGAGCACTCGAGCATCTGGAAAAGTTCGTCTCGAATAACGAGCACCCGAGCATTTTAGTGCTTGCTCATCTCTAGTCTTAACCTAAAACTGAGACCACATGTAGAAGATGACCAACAACATGCCATCAAGCAGAAGGATTTATAACCTGCTTGAGATTTTGTACTATACAAGTCTTAACCTCCTTATTTCTGATGCTGTAGATGATGGGATTTAACATTGGTGTCACCACAGTATAGAGAACAGATACAAACTTGTCTTTCTCAACTGAGTGGTTAGATCGAGGCTGAAGATAGATGAACATGATGGTTCCATAATAGAGGGTGACAACAGTGAGATGGGAGGAGCATGTAGAAAAAACTGCATATCTACTTTGTGAAGAATGCATCTTTAAAATGGTGGCGATAATGTAAATATAGGAAATCAAAGTCAAGAAGAAAGAGCCTGAAACCATAATCACAGATGCCACATACATTGATATCTCATTAAGCCAAGGATCTCTGCAGGACATTCTTAAGAGGGGAGGCACGTCACAAAAGAAGTAGTTGATATGATGAGTCCTGCAGAAGGGAAGTCTCCAGGTGATGTGCACTTGTATAGAGGAGTTTATGAAACTAAGAATCCATGGTATTAGGGCTAAAATAATACAAAACCTTGTGTTCATAATATTGACATAGTGTAATGGTTTACAAATGGCTACAAATCTATCGTAAGCCATAACAGCAAGTAGTAGACACTCTGTTGCCCCAATTCCTAAATAGCAGAACATCTGGACCATACAACCTCCTACTGAAATGTTTTTTTCTGTGGATAAAGTATTCCTAAGGATTACAGGAACTATGGTGGAGGAGAAGCAGATATCAATGAAGGAGAGATTACTCAGGAAGAAGTACATAGGGGTGTGTAATTTTGGGCTGATCCTCACAGTAATGAGAAGAAGACAATTTCCTGCCATTGTGACAGTATACATCACCACAAACATAAGGGACCCTAAAACCTGGATGTGAGGAGCAGTAGATAAACCAAGCAGGTAGAACACATCTGGAAGAGTCTGGTTAAAGTTCTCCATAGGAACACCCAGAACCTTGAACAAAGAACAACATAGTTATAATGGTAACATCTTATCTCTCTATGTCTGATGTATTTGACTCTGAGCTCTGGGCTTTAACACATGGGGGCAGATTTACTTACCTGAACCTGTCGCGATCCCGTGGCACATTGTCCGACAAGGATTCAGGTCCAGCTTGATTCATGAAGATCGTGCGCCAGAGTTCCTGCATCCGTCGCTTTCCCGCCGAGGGCCGTCGGAGTTCACCTCCTTCTTCCCGGTGCATGTGAGTGCTTAATCTTGCGAGACAAACGCGTTTTTAAATTCTGCGGTCTGTCCGAATTTGTCGGGTTGTCTGACGGCCATGCCCCCTGATTTCTGTTGCGTGCAAGCCGATGCGACAAAATCAGATCGCATGTGCCAAAATCCCAGGGCCAGTCAGCACAAAACGGAAATCGTTGGGAAACCCGATGAAAGTGCGTCCAACTGACCCTTAGTAAATGAGCCCCTTAGTGTAACTAATAGCTGACACCCTAGTGTACCACTTACACTTGGATTGAGCTCTGATCGAGGGTGTTTAACCTGTTAAATACCACAGTCAGACACACACCCCCGCCATCTTTGGGGGGGGCGTTGAATGCTTCTATGGTAGCCCTGAAGTCCGCAGGTAGTATCTGTAAGATCCGTCATGTGCAAAGGCTCACTGAGACGATTGCTTTTTCATGTCTTATGGTAAAAGTAATAAAAAAGTAAAAAAAAATGTTATTCAATAAATAAAACAATTAATAAAAATGCCAAAAAAAATATCTACTCCAGAGTGATACTGGTGCAAAGTACTACATGACCCACAAAAAACAAAAGTGTTATGCCACATGCAAAAACGATAGATTTTTCCCCATATAAGGTTTTATTGTAAGTAATTTAGTAAAATTTAAGAGAAAAAATATTTAATATGGTATCCACATCATACTGACCCATAGAATAAAAATAAGGGGGGGATATTTATCAGGGCCTCTGCACCACATTGGTGGGGAGTGGGCCAGCACAGGGCATTACTGTTCCCACGCCTGTGCACTCGCTGCAGGTCGCCGGCTGCATTTATTTCTATAATCACTGCGCAGGAACCGGCCAGATACATCAAGATGCATGAGCTCCGGCGTATGATAAATAACCCTCAAGATGTTTATAAGACTATACGGTGGACACCAAAAAATAAAGTAAAAATCAATTACATATTTGATGATTTTCTACTCCTCCAGGCTCAAAAAAAAGTTAATAGGTATTCAACAGTAGGGCACAGTAACCTCAAAATGGTATCACTGGAAAATACATGTCATCCACAAAAAAATTGCCTGTACATGGCCCCATTACAGTTCTATAGGACAAACCTGGCAGCTGCAGGATGCTCCTTCCTTTCTGCGCCTGACTGTGAGCCCCTTACAAGTAATGTGAACATGTGTGGGGTCTCCCGCATAACAAATTTTAAGATGGGTTTTATCATTTAATCTTTTGGATAAGTGTAAATTTTAGTGCTAAATGAACGTAGTTTCCTCTCCATTTTGATTGAATTACTATGAAGATCTCAAGGGTTAAAGATCTTTCTTAAAAAATTTATGATAGTTTGAGGGGTGCAAATTTGAAAATGGGTTGATATTAGAGATGAGCGAGCACTAAAATGCTCGGGTACTCGTTATTCGAGACGAACTTTTCCCGATGCTCGAGTGCTCGTCTCGAATAACGAGCCCCCCAGGGTCACCTGATCTGGCCAGCCAACCACTGCTATCGACGTGTAAGGGTACCACGTCATGCTGGGTGGAGTGCAGAGTCTCTTGGCTTGTGATTGGCTCTGTTTCTGGCCGCCAAAAAGCAAAACGGCGGGAGATGCCATTTTCTCGAGCGGGCGAAGTATTCGTCCGAGCAACGAGCAGTTTCGAGTACGCTAATGCTCGAACGAGCATCAAGCTCGGACGAGTATGTTCGCTCATCTCTAGTTGATATCTATGGGATTTCTAATATTATATATTTGCATTTATTTCATCTGTCTGAAAACAAGATGATTGTTTCCCTTACATCACCATAAAATAAACTTTATTATCTTTCCTGGCATACAGCCAGATCCTCAGAGGAGACATGGACTCTCATCCTAACTCACCTCTACTCCTCCCTATGTCCCACCACGACTCCTTTTTAACATTCAGCACTTTATGTTATATTAATAGGGTTATGTCATCTAAGGTCCTATACCCACTAACTTTTGCAAAATCTACTCCATGTGTGAACATTCCATCTGAACACATGAAATCACAGCATGCCTCCATGGACTTCTGCTCCTACCCTTGCCTTAACATGAAATCATAGCACATCTCCGTGGAGGCATGGGGAGGTGTAGATATCTATGGAGGCTGTGAATTCATGCGATCAGATACATACCAGGATTAGATTTTGCAAATGTTAGCTGTTAACACCCTGGTGACATGACATGGAGTGCTGAATGGTGACAATGGGGTGAGTGAGATTTGGACAGCACACTCCCTATGACTTTCTGAGGATCTGGCTTTATACCAGGTAACATAACAAAGTTAATTTTAAGGGGATGTGAGGGAAACAAGTTTTACCCAACATTTAGTCAATAGAGCTTTATAGGCACCTGTCACTAGATGTAGTTGTGAAAAATGCAGTGACAGGTTTCCTTTTAGAGCTGTTCTCATTTAGAGATGTTCTCATGATAGAATAGGTCACTGCTTCAGACACAACACTATACAATTCAGAATTACTGCTTTATTTTGCCAAATATGTGTAGCACATTCATGTTCCCTGCTGGTATTAAGAAAGGGATATTAAACACAATGGGGGTCATTTACTAAGGGCCCGATTCGCGTTTTCCCGACGTGTTACCCGAATATTTCCGATTTGCGCCGCTTGTACATGAATTGCCCCGGGTTTTTGGCGCACGCGATCGGATTGTGGCGCATCGGGGCCGGCATGCGCGCGACAGAAATCGGGGGGCGTGGCCAAACGAAAGCCCGACGTATTCGGAAAAACCGCCGCATTTAAAAACCGAAAATGTGTCGCTTGGGGAGCGCTCACCTTCACCTTCTATGGGATGGTGCATTCCGGGGCGTTAAGATTATTTTCGGCGCTGCAGCGCCACCTGGTGGACGGCGGAGGAACTACCATCTTAAATCCCAGCCGGACCCGAATCCTGTGCAGAGAACGCGCCGCTGGATCGCGAATGGGCCGGGTAAGTAAATGTGCCCCAATGCATTTT
>WNYA01003869.1:0-22013 GCA_019512145.1 Engystomops pustulosus
ATGTCAATGACCAGTAAATCCTTTATACAGCGTAGCTAATACATGTTAGTTGCAGCATATCAGTATTCATCATAGCCATTAAATGTCATTGATCCGTATCCCCTGTAACCGCATAGCAATGCATGTCAGGACCCGTATCCTGTATTCAGCATAGCCAATGCATTTAGTGACCGTAATGCTGTAATACAGCATAGCCAATGCAATTCAGTGACCTATCCTGTAGACATCATAGCCAATGCATGTCAGTTACCCTATCCTATATCCACATAGCCAATGCATTCATTGACCAATTTTATGTATCGGCATAGCCCATACATATCAGTAACCCTATCCTGTATACAGCATAGCCATACTATCAGTGCGCCATATCCTGAATACAGCATAGCTCAAACCCTTCCACTGACCCGATCCTGTATGTCTAGCATTGCAATACATGGTCAATGCGCATATCCGGTATTTACACGCCAATGCATGTTAGTGACCCTATCATAGTATATAAGTCCATCAAGTTCCAACCTTTAAGACTTAATATCCCCAAATTATCCCCATAACCCGTGATATTTTCTCTCCAGAAAGGCTCCATGCCTCTCTTGAACGTGTATCATAGTGTCCCCATAACAACCTCGCTGCGTCAGAGAGTTTCCTATTCTCACTGCTCTTACAGTAAAGAACCTTTCTCTATGTTTGCTGTAAAAATCGCCTCTCCTCTATGCTTAGAGGATGCCCCTTGTCCTGGTCACAGCCGATGTTCATAAAATATCTTTGGAGATATCCTTGTACTGTCCATTCATGTATTTGTATCATTGTAATGAGGTCTCCCTCAGTCGTCTTTTTTCTAAACTGAATAATCCCAATTTTAATAATCTGTCGTGTAATTCTAGTCCTGCATTCCCCTAATAATCTTGGTTGCTCTCCTCTGCACCCGTTCAACTCTACTCTATCCTTTTTATACCCTGGTTGCCAAAATTTCTGACATACAATATTCCATGTGTGTCTGACAGGGATTTGTATAGGGCAAACTATTCTTTATCATGAGAATCTATTCTTCTCTTGATCCATCCCATAATTTTATTGCTTTATGCACATCCTCCAGGCTCGTCACTAAAGTAGTTTACCCTCCCCCAATACCCCCCAAAAAGGGTTTCCTTTTTCAGCTCTCAGCTTTACTAGTAATTGACTGTTTCGACACATAATTATACTTTTGTTTTCCATGGCCCAAGTGCATAACTTTACATTTAATCTACATTTACCTCATCAACCTTTCTCTGCCCACTCCTCAAGCTTCAACAATCCTCTGTAATGCTAACTATCGCCTCAGTATTTATTACTTTACACAGCTTGTATCATCTGCAAATATTGAAACCTGACTGTGTAAACCCACTACAAGGTCCTTAAGAAAAATATTAAAAAGAAGTGGCCCAATACTGACCCTGGGCACTCCACTGGTAACGTCAACAATCCGAGAATGTGCCATTAAAGGAACATACACCCGAATCTACTATAAAGGTAGATCGGTGGTAGGTGGATAAATAGTACTGAGGGAGACCCCTCTTTAAGGGCTAATCCCCTCACGTCCCTGCGCTGTTTTGTGAACTTAATTTCGTTTATGCTAATTGTTGTTTATGCAGCTACCGGTTCGTTGCTTACTCCACGCCCCAGTAGCCACTTTACCCCTCCTACCCACAATCTTCGTTGCGCAGCTCCTTGCAGCTGTGCGCCCTCGTCGGACGAACCTGACGAACCTGTCGGACGAACCATGCGCAGAACAGCAGTCCCGCTTGTGCAGTCACTGCTCCGAAACAGGCGCGGGCCTGCTGTTCTGCGCCTGCGCGAAGGCAGGTTCGTGGACGAGGCGCGCAAGCTCAAGCAGCTGCACGGCGAAGAGTGTGTAGAAAAAGGGGGGGTAAAGTGGCTACTGGGGCGTGGAGTCGCCGTGCCGTGGTAGCCATGCTGCTGCGACTCCACGCCCCAGTAGCCGCATAACAAATTAGCGTAAAGCGATAATATAAGTTCACAAAACAGTTCGGGACGTAGTATTAGGCCTTAAATGGCGATCCCTCACGTCCTATTGATCCACCCACCACCCCATCTCCTTTATAGGTAGATTCGTGTGGTAGGTTCCTTTAATGATACCCTCTGTTTTCTATCACCAATTCTTACCCAAATACAACAAGATTTTCCCGCATATCTCAATTTTATATACTCACACCTCTTATGCGCGCACGGTGTTCAAATGCCTTTGAAAAGTCCAGATATACAACATCCATCAGCGTCCCCCAGAACCAGTCTTTGAACTTACCTCCTCGTAGAACACCACAATCAGATTAGTCTGACAGGACCGATCTCTCATAACCCATGCTGACCGCTGGGTTTAAGGTTATGCACGTGGGACTACCTCCGGATAGCATCCTAACAAACCCCTCAAATATTCTCCCTACCCACAGAAGTTTTCCCTACTCACAGGTCTGTAGTTTCGCAGATCGCTTTTTGATCCTTTTTTTGTTATTGTTACCACATTTTTCTATTCATCGTCCTGTGGAAGCTAACAGTCCTCAGTGATCTTCAAATACTTAAAAATAACGGTCGGGCTATCACAGTACAATTTCATGGCAGAACCCCGGGGTGTATGCCCATCTGGCCCCGTGGATTTATCTATCTTAGTGGTGTGAGGCGCCGCCGTCTTCTTTCCTGGGTTAAACGTTGACAATTCCAAAGAGAATTTACCATTATCCAACTGTATCTGTATCTGTATCGCATAGCCAGTTTCATGGCAGTGACCAATATCTGTATACAGCATATCCAGTTCATTCCAGTGACCCATATTCTGTATACAGCATAGCCAGTTCATTTCAATGACCATATCCTGTATACAAGCAATATCCCAGTTTCATGTCAGTGACCCCATCCTGTAATACGCATAGCCAATACATTTCATTGCCCTTCTCCTATATCCAGCATAGCCATGCATGTCAGTTACCATTTCTGTATTCGCCGGGCAGCCCAGACATTTCAGTGACCAATATCCTGTATACATCATAGCCGTACATTTAGTGCCCATATCTTGTATACAGCATCGCCAATACATGTTAATTCTCACACTGCTAACACACATTTATTAATCTAAATATCTGGAATAGTGGGGAGGCATGTATTGGAGATCATGGAGAAAATTATTCAACTGGGACCCATGGCAATCAGATTTGTAATCTATTTTTGACGACATTGAAGAAAAAAATTTCTCCATAGCAACCATTCAGATTCCTAGTTCCCATTTTTACAAATGGTTTTAAGTAATTGTCAACGTTAATAATTATATAGAAATCGTCCTTTTTGAAAAAATGGGGAATACTAGAACAATTAGTACTATGTCCACATCTAAATATAATGAATGCAAAAAATTAAGAAACGAGATGTGCAATTATGACACATCTAATAAATTATAAATAAAAGTTATATGTGTCAATAATTGCACATCTCTTTTCTTCATTTTTTTGCAATTATAGAACTCATTCAGTTATTGACTTGCTTTTATCTTTATTTGCAGCATTGGGCTATTGGTTGTCTGTGTGTACTGTATCGTAGTACTAGTAGTTTCTGTGCGTTACTGCGGACTTTGTGTCTGCTATAACATTTGTGAGACACAGACCTCAGCTACACAGTACCTGGCATGTTATGCTTATACGCATGTGAAGAGACACGACATCACCAAACAAATACCTGTCCATTGTTTGCCCTGCTATACACATGTTAGAGACACCACATCAGCTACACAATACCTGGCATGTTCTGCTATAACACATTGTGAATACATACATCCGCTCACAAGTACCTGGCATTTTTCTGCTATACACATGTGTGATACAGACATCAGCTATAACACAAGTACGCTGGACATGTTTCTGCTATACACATGTTGGAACAGACAATCAGCTACACAAGTCCTGACAGGTATCTGCTATACACATGGTTGCATCCAGGATCGTTGTATCTCTCCACATCAGGCTTCAGGGGGCTCCAGCACAGGAATCACATAGAGGAGCCAGCATTAGGTGTTCCACATCACATTATCACATGCTGTCATTCAGCGCTATGGGGGGAGGTGTGGCTGTTGCCTCCCACTCATGAGTAGTTGGACTCCTGAATATGACATATTTATTTCATTGGACCTCTCCCGTGTCATTTGCAACAGATTAGGTACGCGATTGTTTAGTTTACAAACATAAAGGGACTGATCGGTTCTCTCTAAACTTATTGATGCTTTTGGGCTGTAAAATACCCGATTGCTGGAACCGCCATATCATGATAACGGAGCCCCTGGTCACGAGAACAGGGTTCATTCTTACCAAGTGATGTGTCACCCGTTGCTTTTTGAACCCTTTTTTTAATCATGTCTTTTTCAGTCCGTTAAAAACCGCATGCTTTTTAACCGTTTCTGTCCGTCATTCCTCAATTATCTTCATTAAGATAATTGGGAAAACTGCCAGAAACGTGACTTAAAACGGGTTCAAACTCCACTTGTGACACCACACAACTGCTAAGCAGCATGTCGACCATCTTGATTATGTTTAGGGTGGGGGGGGGGGTAGTGGTAGCCATGATTGATGACCGAAATGACTCATGTGTCTGATAGCACAAAGAGTAAGTAGGTGCTGTGGGTCCTTATAAACTTACTGGTCACTGTTACATGGCAATAAGACATAGATAACATGAAAAGCTTATACAAGTCTCAAATAGGTTTGGTAGTTCCCTTTAAATTTGGCCTTTAAAATGCTCTGTTTCATGACACAGAATATCAAACACAACCCTGTCTGATTTTTTTGTGCTGGTTTACACTATTCAACAAATTCCTGTCTTCTCATTTTGGTTAACTGTATCCGTTTGGGTGGCCAGGCGTATCCGAGGGGTACCATGAAGTATTTGGGCCCCTGGAGAGCCAAGACTGTCCCTTTCTTTTTAGAAAGGCAGTCCTCTAGAAAGCCCAGATGGAGAAAGGGGTGGGTTTTTTACTGCATAGGCACCAGCCAATCCAGGACTTATTTCAAATTTTCCTAACATTGAATAATCTATGTTTTATATCTATATATAGTTTTGTATTTTTATTTATAGCTTCTTAAAGGACCCGGTCAGTTTTCATTTACAGCATTTTCCATTTTTACTCTCGTCCTTAAAATCCATAACTTTTTTATTTTTCTGTGACAGAGTTGTATAAGAGGTTTGTTTTCTGCGTAACTTCCTGGCGTCAATATCTTACATGCCCGCGCTTTAGTCATTTCCTTGGGGGCTCTATTTTTATATCAGCTACAACTGTGGGCATCCAATGCCCTTCCCCTCTGTCTTTGGCTAGTAACAATCATGTACCAATAAAAAATTCCTGATTGGCATTTGGGCACCATTTATATTATGGATTTACCTATAACTTTATCTTTAGGGGGTCTGGATCGCTTCTACTCATCTACTGCAATACTGCCACATCTGTGATATATAGGGCAGAGTCCCGCTTGTCACGGAATGAAAGGGGTAAATTCCCTACAAATACAAAATCCTTAAATATACTCAGGGGGCAAAAAAACACATTCTGTATTCACCGTTATCAACAGAATACATATTTACAGATACAATATAAAACCTGTCCCTCATCAATCCTTGATGATTTACCTTTTGGCTGTCCTTGCATTTGAACCTAATTGATTCCTTGGTCCTGCAGATCTTTCTGTCTGGTCCGATTGTCGCTCACTCGAACACACATCTTCTGTACTACAGTATCTCTCCTGTAGAGCATTAAGGGAGGCAGAACGACACGTGTAGGAGCCAGCCTCAAAACTCTACGACAGACATACAGCTCTTTATTATTGGTTAGGTTGAGATGGCAGAAGCTCAGTGTGTCGGCTTATACTCGAGTCCATTGAAAGAAAAAAAACTTTGTACCTTTCCTGATGCCCCCCACGGTCCTCTTCTGTCAGCCCCAGCTTGGCTCCCCGTGCGGTCCTTTTGCACCAAAACCATGATGACAGCCCTTGCCAACATCATAGTTTTGTGCCTTCCCCGCACACATATACGTTGTGTCAAATTTTGTTTAATGCAAAATGTGTTTTTAGGAAGTGATAAGGTAAGAATTTGTTGTTTGTCCTGTTAAACTCATTGTGGTGATGTGTTGTCAGGGCTCTTTATATCACGCAAGCAATTGCAGACAACGTAAGAAGTCTGTCCCACATATTAGTCAGCTACATTTTCAGCTCAACAAATGGGAAAGAAAAAGGATATATCAGGCTGCTTAGAGCCACAATTGTGAAGTGTTCCAACAGGCGAGTACTTAGGTTAAAAGAGCAGCTGCAAAAATGCTTTGTCATATCACAACAAGTTTTGAAAGCTGCTGTTGCCTCCAACGTCCCCTCAACAACAAGATATGCGGGTTCCCTTCAGAGGTTTCAGCTGGTGCATAAGCCTCCTGTCCACCTCCTCTATCCACTGCACACAATCGAAACAGCTCCAGCGGTGCCAAAAATACATGAAGAGTGACTTCAAAACTGTTTTTGTTCACCAATGGTCCATATATGACTGGAGTGAGATGGCTAGTTGACGGACACCCATGAAAACATTGGAGTAAGGTTTAGGGTCCCTGAAGGGTAAAGATTGACTCCAATAATGTATGGGGTTTTTCTCAAGAAGAAGATGGTTCAAGAGAGAACCGTGCATTCCGCATGCAAGATCATTTACATGCTAATCATGCCACCGTCTCATGCTGAAAATAACACATCTGCATCTCTGGCGCTTCTATGGGCATAAAAGGGGACAAACCTTAATTGGGGGTGTGGCCCCATACTCCCCCTGACCTCAACTCCCAATGAGAACCTCTGGAGCATTCAAGTCAAAAGGAGTGTCTATGATGGCGGTAGCGTTGCACATCTAAGAAACAGCTCTTGGAGAGTATTCTGTCCTCATTGCAACAATTGAAGAAGAAACCATCCAAAAGACTGACAATCATGGAAGAGGAGTTCATGAAGCTCCATTCAAACAGCGGTCCGATGTGCATATGCACATCACCCTAGAGTACAATTTTTGTACTTGAAAACTGTTTTATTCAGTTTGTAATAACCTGCTAGATTTCTTTTTTTTGAGTTTTTCTTTTTTTTTTTTTTTTTTTTTTGTTTTTTATTTTTTTTTATTTTTGTTTTTTTTTATGCTTATAATGTCACAAACGACTTATTTTTTTGTTCTTAATAAAAATGAAAAGTTTAAACTCTGCTGTGCAATATAATTTAGAACATCATTATGAGTGTTTATTTTATTTTTTAAGATACTGTTCTCATAGGCAGTTGGTTTCAAAAACTTTTCCTTATACTCAAATAGTTGATGACCTGCATTCATTAGTAATTTTGGAAAATAATGAGAAAAATATTATTTGCATAATAATTTGGACACCGTGTAATGATGTCAGCAGCGGGGACCAGCAACGAGGACCAGAGCTGAGACGAAGAGGACTCGTTGACGTTGGAAAGGTGGGGAGGCATTGGCTATATACTGGGGGCGGCACCAGCTTTATACAAGGGGGCTGCTGTGGCTATATACGGCAGGCACGGCTATATACAAGGGGGCTACTGCTTATACTAAGTGGCAGGGGCTGGCTATATAGTTGGGGGCTGTTGTTTATATACCTGGGGGGTAGGCGGTGACCATGCGTTCCCACCATCAATGTCAAAATGATGTTGTTTTCAGACAGATAGCATTTACCACCCAATTAGTTACAACATTTCCAATCTGCCTGCTTGTCAGTTTTCATCATTTTTAAATTTCTTGATCATTTTTTAACTCGTTAGAATAAAAGACTCATCCAAGGCACATACATGTTTCACAGTCACATTGACAGATGCTTACATGA
Source organism: Engystomops pustulosus (assembly GCA_019512145.1). NCBI lineage: Eukaryota > Metazoa > Chordata > Amphibia > Anura > Leptodactylidae > Engystomops > Engystomops pustulosus. Next base: position 7,877 of record WNYA01003869.1, read on the forward strand.
ACTATTTAGTTTCATCTGAACACACCTATGCTGCACATATACAGGTGTGTATGGACTAAATAAAAAACAGAGTGATGCACACACGGCAGCCAACCTGTCACAGACAGGCACCTCGGGCAGGATACGACCAATTAGCAAGACTATCACAAAGCACCCAGTAGTTACAAGTGGCTAGTAATTTATACAGAAGCAACGTACACGTGCATTTCACATAAGGGCATTAGCGAGGAGGACATCGGTGGGCAACAAGCTGGAGGCAGGGTATAGGGTCAGGGGTGAGTCGCACCATTTTAACCGCACACCCTCGTAAATTTCTCCAGGCCACTGCCTATACCGGAAGGTTAACCTTTTCATATGTGTGTCTATACAGTTGACTGGGTTTGAAACACCTTGGTTGTGCTTGGGTGCCCCATCGGAGGCTACTACTTTGGCGGGCCAGGAACAGCGCCGCTTGGAGGGTAGATCCTAGTATGATGCAGCTGTAGCTCTTCACTAAGCCCAAATAGCATTTGTGGCAGGCGTTAGAGCATGGGGGATTCTATGCTATGAGGGTGTATTGTAGTGTCATTGATCCCCTCCTTCCAAAATTTTGTGAGGAATGGGCAGGCCAAATCATGTGCCAAAGGAGGCTTGGTGTATCTATTAGCAACTGGGGGATGTAATACGACCATTTTGTGTAACCGTATCGTGTCAAGCAGCATTGATGGAATACATAAGGTGCATACATTTTGTTTGGTTTAATCGAGGGAGATAAAATTTCTTGATATTTAATTTGGATGTCACGCATCTTACAAATTGAACATCGGTTTTCTGTATTTTTAAGGAGATTTCTGAATTCATTTTTTGGGGGATCATTTTTGTTTTTAATGATCTTTGTGAGATATATAATGATCTATTATAGCGGGTGTCTGATATATATATATAATATTAGCTAGTTAACCTGGGAATCAGGTGTTGTGGAAAGAATCCCCAGTGTGCCAAGAAAAAAACAAGAATAAAGACGGGCGCAACAATCGTGTGATAAAGTTAGGTTCAATTGTAGGAGTAAACAAGGAGCGACTCTCAACCCTTACATTTAGACTGAAATGAGCAGTAGAAAGACATAGCTGCCGACCTCGAACAACTCCACGTTTCCCTGATGGACAGGATCCAGGAACGGTGAATGAATATCCGTTGTTGCCCGCTACAACAAAGAAAAGCGAGTTATGATGGCTGCTCACGTAAAGATTCCCCTGGGGTCCAGTGGTTTTAAAATGGATACACCCTTTAATTATACAACTTGAGATGCTCGAGCATCTACAGTTGTATCAATAAAGCGGTCATCCTTTTAAACAACTGGACCCCCGCGTGGAATCTATACGTAGCGCCATATAACCTCGCTTTCGAGCACAAAGGATATATATAATATTAGACACCCCTATCATATTGCTCATTTTCAAACTAAAACCCACACAACAGGCCATTTAAAAAATGCTACGTCGTGCTCTGCACTGGTTGTCAGCAGTGGACCTTACTCTATGACATACTATTAACCTGATATAGCGTACGTTACAGCGCTCCTTGCAGCTACTACGTGAAAGGAGTGGCAAGATGTGTAAGGGGGTAACGCTGGTGACGGTTCCCTTTTAAACAACTTAAGTTTACTTTTAGTTCATCTGATCTCCCTGGTCTTCTGCATTCTGCCATGCAAATTTATTAGCCATGTGCTTGGCTAGAATCTCCGCACACAGAACATGACACCACAACTTTTTGTATCATGATAGGTTTTTCTTTTGCCTTCCCACACAAAACAGAGAATAAAATAATACATAAACAAATCATTCATCATAGAAGCTTCACCAGATCTAATGGAATAACCGTCTACATGAACCCTTTGGCTTACAGTGGCCTACTCAACACTTTTCTCTGACTTTTATATCTATAAAAAACAAAGGAGTCTAGGGAAAAACATGTTCACATATTCCGTAGCTGTTTTTACATTTTGGCACGACATTGCTTGCATTCTTAGCAAGTCACAGTTGTGTTGCATTTGGGAACAGTTGTTTCATATTGTTCAGTTTGTAGAACATCTTGTTCCTTGTTTAATTTCTCTAACCCATTCCTTGCTTAATATAATCTGTATTCTGTGCTATGGGAAGTTTGCTTTTGGGTGCATGGCGTGTCAGGAGTGGCAGGGCCCAATACAGGCTTCGGCTTGGGGTCCCCCCTCCACTAAAAATTATACAATATGTTGTATACTCACACAATGCACGTTTACCATCACACTTTATACACTTATGCACACTCATATAGAGGCATATACACACCATCCAGTGACTATCAACACACAGCATATATAACACATACAGTATATGCCGACGCCATACACCGTATACATCGCAAAGTCATAATCACATAACACAATGCAGCATAATATGGATATAATGAAACCCATCTCCACTCTTTAAGTGTGTCGGTTGTTGCTGGGGCCCCTAACCTGTGTACCCCCTAGTGTTTCTATGGCTGCTACCACTGCTAAGTTACTCCCCTGTTTTTTTCCTACAGAAAGGTTATTGTTCGTATACACAGGTAGAACAAATTTAACCATGTATTTTGGAATGTTGTATTTGTTCTTGGCCATTGCAGAATTCTTTATTTTCACAATACATTTAAAGGGAATGTTTTACAATTTTACATTTTGACTCATTAAAACCAGAAATAAATGTATAACTTGTTTTAATTCTATTCTCTTTCCATTCCATCTTCCTGAACCTTTCGTAACAACTTTAGTGATATGCTTTAATAGTCCGCATTCTGAGCATGATCGTCCTGAAGGTCTGTGGGAGTTTTCTCTGTATTCGTCCGTGCAGATAGGGCAGCACGGTGGCTTATCGGTTAGCATTAACATCCTTGCAGCGCTGGGACCTGGGTTTCAGTTCCATGGTCAAACATCTGCACAGAGTTGTGTATGTTCTCATCTGGTGTTGCATGGGCTTCCTCTCACTCCAAAACATCTGGTAGGTTGATTAGAAGTGTGAGTTGGCTCAAGTTCTGTCAAGCACTGTGCGAATCTGTGTGTGCTATTTTTTACAAATTATTTTTTTTTTTAGATGAAGCTGTGGCCTCATTTATTGTGTGTAGTGGAAAAGTGGGTTTCTATTGTATACCAGTCTGTCTTTCTGTTATGGTAAAAGAACCCATACAGAACTATAAAAGTCTCAATATTTTATTTAGCCCTTTTCCTTATTAAAAATTGTTTTTCAGAAATCTCATATGGGGCCCCCCTTCCTGCTTCTTTAGTGCGGCCTCCAGCCTTCCAGGTTGTGGCAAGAAGTTCCAATAGTGTCCAGCGTCTGACCTTATAGACTCATGTGGGTATTTATCATTAGTCCTATGTAGGCTTCTTGGCATATAATTGTCACAAATTTTTGGTGGGCAAACATCGTTTTGTCAAGGTTTTTTTTTTTGTAGAAAAGACGCAAATTAATCCCAAAACTACCCACATAGGAGATGGTGTATGTGGTCAATTGCTACTACAAGGGGAGTTATCTCAAACATCACAATTTTGACGTCTTTTTCAATTTTATATTTGAGGTATCTGAGAATTTCCTGTGCAAAAACATTGCAAAAAGGCAGAAATTGAGCAGTTAACATACTGCGACGGTGAGTCCTATCGCATAGAGCACACACAGTGTTTTTTTGTTGATACCACCGAACTATAAATCTGACTGTTGGAAAACGGCCAGTTCTAACAACTGCGCAAAATGGCCCTAATGACAAGCTCCCCATGGCCAAATAGAAATCGTGAACATGTACCATTACTACTTATGTCTAAAGTGCAGAAGGGTTTCCGGGAACCTCTTAGGCATCCAGGTCTCAGTACAACTGCAACCTAGCACCTTCCCATATATTTGCACCTCTGAAACAGAATCTAATATTTCATCTCCTACAGAGGGGGGGGGGCTTTTTATTCATAATGTGGAATTTGGTGTAAAATATACTATGTAAACTATATCTGGAATAATAATTTAGGGTACCCGTATATACTCGAGTATCAGCCGCCAAAGTATAGCAGCCGAAACCCCTAACTTTGACCACAAACCTGGTAAAAACTCTGCTATACTCCAGTAGAACCCGATTGTGGGTTTTTATGCAGATTCTATTTTTTGTGCTGAAACGGCCTTATCTCGCGTATATATGGATTTTGTTTGTGCAAAGGCTACTCTGGAACCTTTTGTTGATTTCGTTTTTCTGGTGTCAACATCCTGACTTGTCTATCCCTGTAGGGTGCAATGCCTATTACATTTTATCCTAGAGCTCCTCATGGACTGAAAAATCTAATATTGCCTGATTCCTGGATTTACTGGCTCCTGGATTCTGAGGTCTGTACATCCATGAAGAAAAGTGTTATTCAGGATGACGCAGTGGTCACTTAGGTATGATAGACTCGTAACAATTTCATTATTCTTTGGAAATAAGACGCATTGTGGTTGACTATACTGTCAGACAGAATCCAATGCTCTCCATCTCTTTCCTTTTTGGCCTTGCGTAAAGATAATGGCCCAATATATCATTGTGTCTGCGCCCATCTTTTGTCTAGCTTTGCACTAAAAAGAACGTTTTTGGAGGCTTGCACATGTATTTATGAGGCTGTTTGTACCACTTTTATGTCACAGTGGGCAACCAGGGCTATGGAAATTGGTAAGCAAACTTTGACTCCTAATCCACGTCACTGTTTCCACTGCCTCTCGCAGCTGCTGAATAGAATGTTAGCATTCCTTCCAGTGCCTTATTTCGCTCATCTATAAACTAAAAGGGTGATCAGGGGTGCATAAACCAAGCCGCACTGACTGCCAACAGTGCAGCCTATCAAGCCATGAGTTGTGGTTGTGCTGACAGTCCAATGAGCACTTCCATACTTGGATGTAACATATCTGATGGAAGCATTCATTAGTGGCGGAGGCCAGTATAGGTGAGTGTAGGTGAGAAGTCCTCAACTGCTCCCTGGATCCTTTCCTGCCACTCCATAGTTGTTCCTGACAAAGAGTTTTTGCGTTGCAGGTGAGCACCCAGAGACAGAGGCCCCGCAGGAGGGGAACCAGGATTGATAAGTCCTGTCAGCAGTACTGTCCTACTCCCAGGTCCCTCCTGCTCCTTGCTCAGTTTTCTCTCTATACAACCCAGCTCGGGCACAGCACATGGTAGAGAGAAGAGGCTATATTGTGGTGCAGGATGAGATGAAGAAGCTACAGGAGACCATGGTTTTGACTCTCCTGGGGTCTACTTTATTGTCCTTATTCTCTAGAGGTCTCTGCAGTATTAATTTATGTTTCTGAAGGTCTTTAGTATCAGTATTTGTTATTCTAGGGGTTTTTCTCCTGTTAGTTGATATGGGGTCCTTCTAGATTGTTAAGCTTGCTATGCGTGTCTGTGCTGTACTGTTGTATTTATAATTTCTGGGTTGGCATTTTGTGCTGTACTGTGGTGCTTATGGATCTAGGGTATTAGTTACTGATTTGGCCCCTTAAACTGGACTGTGAAGCCCTTGGACCAATAATGTTTGTTCACCCCTGGTCCTAAACCCTTAATCAGGAATAGACAGACCATTTAAATGAACATCTTTTTTTATTATTATATTGTGTGTAGATTGGAGTTGGTCCTTTTATCATCCTGGTTTGCACTTGTCCGACACTTTAGAAAAACTGTGCGTCTAAGGGGTTCTGGTAGTGCTTAGTTTTCACCAAGTTTATTACTGCAACTCGACAAAATTGGGTTGCTTGCGTATAATGAAAGGTGCACCAAAAAGAAAAAGGTGCTACTGTTCTCCCAAACTACCCATAGCAGTGCTAAAATTGCGCCAGTAATTGTAAACAACGTTTGCGCTATTGAATTTCGGTGGTCAATCTGCCATTGTGAAGGCAATTTGCACTGTTGCAATAAATGCTGAGGTTTCCATAAGGCCTATCATTCTAACACTGTGGTTTTGTTTTAGCCCTAGAGCTTCTTCCTTAGTCAAGCAGCTCCTAGTGCCAATTCTTGTGTCCTCTTTCAGGTTTTCATTGCAGGCAATGCCACTGAGTTTTTTCTGTTTTATTTTCTTCATTCATTGGTTTTATAGAAAGGGTATAATATGGTCAAAAAGTCGATATATTATCATAATTATTATCTCTGCAATGCCATAGAAAAGAACTGATAGCAGTGTGCTGTCTGACCTTCCCCTCCATTCATTTGGTGTTGAAATGGACCCCATTCTTGGCATCTGTATAGTCCACACTGGAACCTCGCATCAGCAAGTTGTGGCTATCCGAGCTAGAGGACTAACTTGTTGTTTATTGGACGGCCCCTTTACATTTTTACTAATAATATATTATTTCATATTTCACACTCACTATATATATTTATATACTATATATAATGTTATTTCTATTTCACACCACTATTGCAGTAGAAATTGGAACTGCGAGAAAATAACATCACCCTACGGATTACTGTTGTGTACCTGTGGGGTCTCTTCCCAGGCTGGACACTGCTCGTGCCCTCTCCCTTATGCAGTTTGCATGTAATTTATACTTGAAACTCATGTGGAAGGGGAACCTGTGATTTTTTGTTTTTTCCCACGTTGATGCATTGTATCATGTGAGCTTTTAAAGTTTGAATTGGAGGACATGTTTTTCTTTCTTCTTTGAAGTCGACATCTGAAGTCAAGCTGATGGGTTCAGTGCCCTAAGTAACCATGGTTACTCTATTATTTATTTTTCTTTCATTCAGATCTAGATTGTCCCCTTACTCCTAAAATCTCAACACTTTTGCATCATTTTTATGGGATGAAATTTCTCTTCAATAGTGGTGTCAATCATAGTTCAGAATTTCTAATACATGCGCTTAGTGGTGTCCTCCATGTTGAGGAGACCTAACTAACGAATTCCTGCACAATGACCACTTTCCCCCTTGCAAGCACTGTAACGCAGAAACTGTATTTTAATAACTAAATGCACTACTATTATTAGCAGAGAACATGAGAGACTGTAACGACCTTTGCTCCGAACGGGAGATCATCCTGCACCTTGAAACACTTGGTGACGCAAGATACACTCATCTGTAATATTCACAATAAGTGCTACACAGACTCTGTACAATCACTATGGCTTGAATGAATAACGATCCAGGCTAATGCTTGACATTTTCCCCTCCATGCAGACATGTAATAATCTTGAGGGAGTTTCACTATGAACTCGAATGTTCTGCTTTCCAAATTTATAGCAAAGAGTCTTTGTCCTTTGCAAGCAACATCCAGATAAAGATATATCCTATGTTGTTGGCACGTCTTTTTGGTCACCTAGAGACAAAATATTAACCACACCAAGATATAGACGTATTTGCTCACTATGATGGACTTTATTAAAGTCATAATACATTTGTGATGTTATAGCTGAATCCATGACGAGTGGATTTAATTACAGTATTGCTGCATATCTAGGGGATTTTTTTTCTGATGATTACCATGATACAATAAACAAATAATGCCTGCAATTACCACTCCTTTCCTTCACATAAGAATTGTTAATGTTGTGTAAGTTGTTTTACTGTGAGGCATTATCATCATGGAACTGTTACCATTTATGGTGGCATATGTTCCCCAACAAAAATTTAATTGATGTTAAAGCTATTAGTGAGAACTGCAACTAACTTCAATTACACATCTTGTGTTTTGCCCATCCATTCAGGATGCGTCCTGAGCATTCGACATGTTATCCCACAAGTATTCACATAACGGTTACCTCGTTCTTCTCAGTTTTTTCTTTTTTTGTGCATCTAATTTCCGGCTGTGACCTTCCTTATGATCCTGAGTGTAGTCGAATTAGGGGCATGGACTTTTGAGGTGTCTCACTCCACACTCCTGAAGGCTAAATATTTGGTTAATATCCCCAAGTGGGTTACTTCATTGTGCCATTCCCAACAAACAACAGACTATCCCTTATGGAAATTGAAAGCAATCTAGTCAGTATTGTTTTTATTTCGCTCCTGATAAGGGGATGGGTCCAGGCAAACATTTAGTTTTAGCGTCTACTAGTCATAAATGAGTTGTGTGAATAACAAACATTTCCTGGATGTCCAGTACTTGTTGCTAGTGCGTTACATATGTAAGCAATCCACGTCAATATCCAAGCAACAGAAGATATGCCCAGAGACAGATACATGGCATGTGTGGCTTTCCGTTGGGGTGGCATGCATGTCATTTTACGTGAACAACACACTGTTGGCCTCATTCAGGCCAGACAGTTTGGCTCAATCCAAGCTACTTCTGATACTTTTCTATCTGGATACGCTGGTCTACAAAGTGGCAAACAACCATGGTACTTACATGAGGGAGAGTGTTCCAGCATTGTGGCAGAAAATCGGATTCTGTTCTCTAAGTTTACAAGTTTTGGTCTATGACCTTCTCATTGGCTCATGTAGTGCTGAAAATGACATCCCAGTAATTTCCCTTGCATGTTTAAAGTTGCTGGTTCAGATAAACTGATTTTGTGTTTCGATGGGAACCTCAGTGTATCAGAGGCCTTCTTCTCACACATTATCATCTTAATACAACTATAGTTATAAACTGTCTTACTTAATCCCCAGGGCATGACTTCCATTTACTCAGAAAGTGCATATGTAAGTACTTTTTCAGTTTTCTGAGGCTTATTAGGTTTTCCCTTTCTGTATGTGTAAAACAAGGAACAGCACATAGGGATCTGTGAGAATGTTAACATAGTGTGTTCAACTATAGCATGCACAGAGGCTGGGTGCATGCATGTCCTGAACACACTGTCTACAACCTATGTCTATAATCACAAATGCATTGGGTTAAGACTGACCCCATAATCCCATCATGGGGGAAGATGGACATTGACTTAAGAGAAAACATCATAAAGAAAACATCCAAACTGATATATCTGAATAATGCATCCCCGTTGCGTTGAATCACTGCCAAGACCTGGTAAGTATGGACTACATCCTATCAGCTTATTTTAGTATGAAAAATGAGCTCCCAATTGGTTGCTTTCAGAGTAGAACACGTTTTTTGATAAATGAGGCCCCCAAGTCAATCTTTATCCAATTCCATATAAAAATATGCTACCCTTCTTGGCGTCCGACTCACCATCCCATATGTCGTCATTCAAACTCACAGGTTCTTAGACAGTCACTAAAATATATAATATATTAAGTTCCAAACGAATTTACTTTTGGTCTCTAAATATTTCATCTCCAACTAATCTGGCTGGAATTGTGGTTCTTCATGACCTATTAGTTGCAAGGCCTCCTAGCTAGGTGACATGATCACCTGTTTCCTCTCTATCATAAGTTCAAGTCTCTCTGCAAATTCCATTGAAAGTGGGTAACGGGTTCTGACTAGATTCTTTCAGTCCAGGAAATGGCACAGTCCGAATATGTGTTTGTTTGTGATCAGCAATGTAAAACTCAACAGAAACGCCCTCCCCACATCAATTGAATTGCGACCCTGAACTTTGATGGCCGGGGGAGTTTAAAAGTTGATCAACCCAACATTCCGACCCCTTTCTGTGCCGTCAAGGACACATGCCATTATGGAAAAGGGTACACCAACAAAAAGTTACATTACAACTCATGTTCTTTTATATTTTGTAACAAGCCGTGAGTGTATGCTTGTGGCTAGTTTACTCAATAGTTTATACAGAAAATTCTTGAATGTGGTTGACAAAAAATGTATTTTGTTCATTTGTTGTATATTTTTAAGATCAGCCTATTCTCACAACACGAGATGAATGTATCCACTGGTTTACAGATTGAAACACCAGTTCCATGTCTTACCCAAACCCTTGCTCTGGCCTAGTATTTTGGATCGATTTTCTGTGCCTTGTAACGTAATCATTTAGACATTTGTGAACACTTGAAAATTTGAAGAGGTTACGGGATGTCTGAGATTTTTTTTCTTTTACGTGACCCTATGGGTGCGCATTAACATAATAAACATTCTACTGTCATGTTGTTAAAAGCCGATCTAGAACTGTGATGCTCTCGTTTATTTGGGGAGGCACATCTACACATCAGCCAATCATGGCTGAGAGTATTGTCGGAAAAAAACAATAGCTTGCGTGTGTTTGGAACATCACCGCTCCATACATAAGGTAAGTTTTATTGGTTATTTGTGGACAATGGGCGAGGGCTATCTAATTAAGAGAAATATCTCACACACCCTTCAATATATTCTGTGGTTTTTTTTCTAGAAAACTTTGTATCCATAGTTTGTCAAGTATTCATCTAAAATATATGCAGCTCATATTTCTTCTACTATTGGCGGCTCATTGTAAGCAGCTATTTGCTGCTATCCTTAAGGGGTATTCCATCTGGTCATTTACAGTTAATTGGATTCTTTTGCTCAATGTACACTTTCCTTCAATGGATGCTTTGAAAAAACATAGGTCCTATGTGAAGATAATTCTCATAAATGTGTTGCCACTGTTGTCCCCTTAGAAACGAAGATAGCTTCCTTGGATACGGCCCACCTCTGCTGGATTGAGTGCACAAAAGAAACAAAAGGTTTTTGTATATGAATGTCCCGAGTTACACTGCAGTCCACAGCCGTCCTGTGGTTAATGTACGCTGAATCCAGGTGTCAGGAGGACTCATACCCATGTCTGGCCACCGTCCGCCAAAATATAAGGTGGGTCAATATCAGAGGATACAGGAACACTATGAGACATTTTTTTAATAACATCCATTGAAGAATGTTTACATATGGCAGATGAATCAATTACTATGTAATGCCCAATTGGAACACCCCGTTAAAGTATCAGCATGATCAGAGACAGTAAGCTATTGGGTATTGTTTTGATGGGTTCCCTACAACTGTAAAGCTACTGTTATCTTTCCCAATCTCCCCACAATCTTTGAATAAAATGCTCTGATTCATGGTGACTTTCATTTTCCGACCCTCATGACCTGAACCATAGCCAGTCTGCATTGACCAAACAACTTCTTTGCCATTTTTTGCCCAATGTTTTTTTTTGTACCTGACCTTAGGTCAATCCTGACACATACTTTACTTCCATTGACCATTTGGCCTGCTGCCCAATTCTCTTGCTATGTGGCTTTTGATACAATAGGAAGGAACTAGCAAACCATAGATTTCTCAACACATGGTGTATATTTGTGAACTGTCTCAAGACTACTGTCTGTGCTTCCTGCATCTTCATCTTTCAGAGCAGATATAAAATAAAAGCTGGTTACTCTCTTCTCAAAACCAGAATAAGTGTTTAAATGAAAAGAATTCCACGTCTCATCAGATGTTTGTATAATGCCAGTCATTCTAAAACTATAAATATTGTTGTTGTGGAGTACAATACTGATCCACAAAGTCTCATGATAAAGCAGTTTTTTGGAGAAAATAATCAGTTTCCTCAAGCCGGAGCTCCAGGGTTCCAGGTAAGAATTTATTAACAAACATACTCACAAACATAAAGTCAAATTGTGCTCAAATTACTCCGGACGCTCGCTCAACATCTGCCGTCGAATACTTCTAAACCTGTTGTAACACACTACACCATCTGCCTGTATGTGCCTCGCAGCAATTAATCTGACAAGCATCAGCTTAAGAGACGAAAGGGTAATAGGTATAGCTTTCATCAGAAGGATCTGTCATTACTAATGCTGATTTCATGTGAATGGATATATAACACTCTAGAGAAAAATTAAAGGACCCTCATGGAGCTCCGACGAAAGGAAAATTTGATTATTCTCAAAAAAAACTATAAAACTGCTCCCTCTTTTTCCAGAGATGGACCTTGCATCGTACCGTGTCAAGGACTTTTGTGTAACATGGCATTATGACCTCTCTGTTAAATCTGATGACATTACTTCAGTTGCACCTTCACACAAGTACTGTCATTTTTTATAGCTGGTTTCCCTTATCCTTTGCTATGCGATTGTAAAAAATGCATTTTGTCCGGCAGTCGAACATTTCAGTATTTTATTTATAGTTTGATTCCCCTTCCTCCGCTCGCCTGCAGGTGGTTATGGGAGAGGGGGGTGTGAGGCAGGAGAATGTTGAGGAGATACAGGCACACACAGTCTGCAGATGCCTCCCCAGGACTCTCACCGCTGCTGGACAAAAGACCGAATGAATAAACTTTTATAAGTACTAAACTATTCAGAAAGCTTGAAAAGTTTATTTTTAAATCATCAAAGCATAGCAATTGGAACCAATAAATGACATCCGGGTGACCGATTCGCTTTAACAAACGTCCATGATTAATTATTGGCCATCGCTGTGATGCCATGACAAGAAAAAAACCTGGATGCACCCAAAACCTAGAAAGCAACTAGATAGTAATAAATAGTTTATTATATGCTTATTTACAGGCTCATCCAAAGCCTAAGGTGCCTTGCCTCACTGCTTCTACCTTGCACCAAACCGTGTGAGGAGGATGATGTAAGTGTCTCTGCTTAATTTCTAACTATCTCTGGTCATAATTATGTTTATGTAATTAACTTTAAAAAAAACAGTGTTTGTGAAAATATTTTTTTTCTAATGCCACTATTCTGAACAACACTTTTTGTGCAACCTACTGCTGTGTAAGAAGTCATTTTGATACAACAGCTGTAGTTTTCATTTAAAAGTTACTTTGGCTACTTTTGGCCTAACTTTTAATTTAATTTGTATTGTGTGGACAAAATTGTTTAAAACACCATTTTGACTTTTTTGCACTACGGGCATTTACAATATGGAAAATTATTTTAATTAGGCATATTCATAACATGGGGATACCTAACGGGTTTGTTTATGTTCAGAAGTCTGTTTTCCATTTCCCACCTTGGAAAACTTGCATTTGCAATATTTCACAGAATCCCCTAGTGTCTAAACATCATGACTTTAAGCCTCCACATGCCCAAAATGTGCTTTAATTGGGATAATTCTTATACTTCCTGACGCTTACTTTTTAAGTACGTTATTTAAGGGTTTATGTGAACTTATGTATAGAGTTGGTGGTAAGAACATTTTCATCGTTCGTTTCATGCCAGCAAATCGTAGCAAGCCAGTGACCTATATCCTGTATACAGCATGGCCAATGACCCATATCCTATATACAGCATATTCAATGTATGTCAATGACCAGTATCCTGTATACAGCGTAGCTAATACATGTCATTGAATTATGCTAGCTAAAGGATATGGGTCATTGGACCGGCTGGCTCTGCCTAGGATTTGTAAAACAAATAACAAAAGAGCACCAGAAAGCAAAAACACACCCAACCCCACAAAAAGGGTTATCCCCCCATGCTGTATACAGGATATAGGTAATACGGACCTGAAGATCTATGCTGTATACAGGATACGGGTCACTGACATGCATTGGCTAGGCTGTAAATCCCGATACGTTCACTGGACATGCATGGCATGATGCTGAATACATGGCTATCGGTCACTGACATAGTTGCAATGTTATGGGTCATTGCATGCTGTACTACAAGGATACGTCATTCACACTGACTTACTGTGGCTATGCAGGCATACATGATATGCTGCCAACGTACATGTATTACTTACGCTGTATACAGGATCTGGTCTTGGACAACATTGAATATGCTGTAATGGGAATATTGGGTCATGGCCATGCTGTATTGACAGGGAGATAGGTCACTGGATATGTATTGGCTCTGCTGGATATAGGATATGGTAATCGCGACATGTATGGTTATGCGTATACAGGATTACAGGTCACTGCATGTATAGGTTATGCTGTATACTAGCATAAGGTCACTGGTGTATAGGCATGCCTGTAGGTACAGGATAAAGGTCAACAGGTATATATAGGCTATGCTGATATAGATACGGTCACTGCATGTATAGGCTATGCTGTATCAGCATACAGGTCACGGCGAGTATAGGCTCATGCTGATATACAGTCACGGCAGTATAGGTATATTGCGTAGCTAGGATACGAGGACTGGCCATGTATAGCTATGGTTTTTTATCTTATACAGGTACAGGTTCACTGGCATGTATCGGTTATGCTGTATAACAGGGATCAGGTCACTGCTATGTATAGGTTATGTGGATACAGGTAAGGTCTACTGGAGTATAGGTAATGCTGTATACAGGATACAGGTTCCTGGCATGTATAGGTTATGCTGTATA
>WNYA01003870.1:0-21589 GCA_019512145.1 Engystomops pustulosus
TATGTAGTAATCTTGGTTCTGCTACTGTATCAATGAAGTAATCTTGGTTCTGGTAATGTATCTATGTAGTAATAGACTATGATTAAGAGCATGTTATAGCTTGAAACGCGTCAGTTTTTCTTGCCTTGGTACTGCTGGATTAAAACGTTTCCCTTTGCTGCATTTGCTCCTGACTCGGCTCAGTAGATCCGTGCACCGGCTCCTGCAACTCGTGGGTATTGGGTGAGCTGAGAAAAATCTTTTTCCTTTTCCTTGTTTTATCTATGTGGTAATCTTGGTTCTGCTACTGTATCTATATAGTATACCTGGTTCTGGTGATGTACGTATTGTCAGGTTCAGGGGTAGTGGACCTGCTGTACCACCTTGCACCACTGTAAGCAATGACGTAAGCCGACACCTGGGAGTGGAGTCTAAGCGGCACCCGTTTTTCACCAGAGCCCGTCACAAAGCCGGTTGGACTTGCTGCGGCAGGATACCACCAGGTCACTCCACAGGCGCAACTTTGCTCACGGTGGCGGCCAAGTCGAGGTACAGCATCGTGAGTCGTGGTCGGGGACAGGCAGCACAGGATCAAAGTCAATGGCAGAGCAGGAGGTCAGGGCTGGCAGTAGAGGAGCGTAGTCGGGAAAAGAACTTGGGTGACAACGGGAATTCACAATATGTAGGACATAAGGAGCAAGCTTTCTCTAGGGCACTATGCGCAAAGGTCCGGCAGGGTACGTAGGAAGGGGCCGGCTATTTATTAAAATAAGGAATGACCAGCACCAAGCAGCGGCCGCGCCATAGGAGACTCGAATGGAACGCAGACAGGTAAGAAAACCCACCGCGGCTTCACAGCAGAGGTATGAAGAGGGACATCTTAGAGAACCGGTCCATAACTACCCAGATGTTGGTGGCCGATCTGCAACAAAGTCTATGGCTATGTGAGTCCATGGGCAACTGGGTATCAGCAACAGCAGAAGCAGACCTGCAGGTTTGAGGCGTGATCACTTGTTACGGGCACAGGAAGTGCTCACAAAATCTCGTACATTCTTGACCAGATCTGGCCACCAGTAGAAATGAGATATGAGAGTAACAGATCCCTGCACCCCATGGCACCCAACCACACAAGAGCAATGTCTCCAAGTTTGTATCCTCTTTGAAGAGCTGGTCATGGCAGCCGTAGCTCCAAAGAAGCAGCTAGAACCAGACGTTCTGACGGAACAATATGTATGAAGTTGAAGCGGGAGAAGAAGAAAGACCAATGAGCCTACTGTAGGTTGAGACGCTGAGCAGTCTGGAGATACAGGAGGTTTTTGTGATCAGTATAGATACTGACTGGATGACATGCTCTTTCTAGAAGATAACGCCAATCTTCCAAAGCAAGCTTTATGGCCAGAAGCTCCGAACACCAATGGAGTAATTCCTCTCTGCGGCAGAAAAGGTTTTAGAGAAAAAGCTGCACGTGAGAGTTCGACCCTTAGGCCCTTTCTGGGTGAGAACGGCTCCAGCACCAACTGAGGAGGCGTCAACCTCTAACGAGAATGGTTTCTGAGCATCAGATCGGGTGAGAATGGGAGCGGAGGCCAAGGCAGATTTCAGCTTGGAGAAAGCTTCTTCAGCCATCAGAGGCCAGAGTTTAGGATTAGTGTTCTTCTTGGTCAGCGACACAATGGGAGATACGAGGGAGGAGAAATGCAGTATGAACTGCTGGTAGTAATTAGCGAATCTCTGAACTTCTGCCACTGAAGTAGCGCAGAAAACTTGGCAGGATCCATCCCTGTAGTCCCTTGTCAGAAATTTTGTATCCGAGAAAATGAAGACTTTTCTGATAAAATTGGCACTTCTCGAGCTTGGCAAACAAACGATTGGCCCTTAGGCACCTGAGAACTTGCTGTACATGGACCGGTGGGACTCAAGTTCTCGATAGACCACAATACAGGTATAAAGTAAGTCTCTGTAATGCAGCAACAGAGTTCCAGGAGTTTGTCAACAATATTTTCAGAGTCCAATGAGCATAACAAGGTACTCAAAGTGCCCATCTCGAGTATTGAAGGCGCAATGCAATACACGTGGAAAGGCGCTGCGATATCCAGAAGCCACTCACAAACTGTAGGTAAGCATTTGACTGTTCTCAATAAAAACAGTCAAAAGCTTACCTACAGTTTGTGAGTGGCTTCTGGATATCGCAGCGCCGTGACGGACGAGATCCCCCTTTCCACGTATATTGCATTGCATCGGCCTGCTGGTCCATCTTTCTGGGAGAACGGACCATCACCTAAATCTCGTGGCTGTCAGCGTCTCCAGATGCCTGAAAATATCTAAAAACATCCAAGAGCATAACACTGCTCGTTGATACGCTCAGACTCTTCCAAACCCCAGCTGATAGTCATCATCTTTTTTTCTATCACTGTCACATCAAAGAAACACAGTTTTTTTGCGCTTTTGTCTCTTCTCTGTTCCTTGATCCTCCTACCACCTCCGAGAGGAAACACTCGGACCCAGCATTCACGAGTATTGAAGGCGGTCTTACATTCATCCCCTTCACGGATGTGGATGAGATTATATGCCCCAGCAGCTTAGTGAAACCCTTGGCATTCCATAGATGATCAAAAAGTTACATGATCACAGGTAGTGGATAGCAGTTCTTCACCAAAACTTTATTAAGGCTGCGATAATCAATGCATAGAAGGAGAGAGCCATCTATTTTGGCCACGAAGAAGAATCCAGCAATGGCAGGGGAGGAGAACTTGCGTATACAACCCTTCTGCAGATTCTCCTTCACATAGGCCGATACAGACGCGGTTTCAGGTACACATAGTGGATATACCAGACCCCATGGCGGAGATGTGCCCAGCATAAAGTCTATAGAGAAGTCGAAGGGGGGGAGGGTGTGACGTTAGAGTCACCACCCCTCTTCTCAGAGAAGATGTCTGCAAAGTCCACGTATGAAGCAGGGAGACCCACCAGTGGCTCGATGGACAATGGAGAAACAATGGTGGACATGGGACGAGGTGCCACCAAACAGCGAGACTGGCATTCCGGTCCCCAGCGAAGAACCTCACCAGTACGCCAGTTGAGCACAGGAGCATGTTGTTGCAACCACAGGAGACTCAGCAGAACGGAAGACGTGGATTGGGGTAGGACATAGAATGACAGTCTCTCTTTGTGCAAAGCCCCAACTTGCAAGCACAGGGGCACGATGCGGTACTGGACGAATCGCAGAGGATCTTCCTACTGAAGGAAAAAATGACCAGCGGCCTCTCTAGACGAACCACAGGAAGATAAAGCTGGGAGACCAGGGTAGTATCCATGAAATTTCCTGCAGAGCCGGAGTCCAGGAAGGCTGAAGCTTGAAACTGGCCACATGTTCCAAAGCTGAGTAGAACTGGGACATTCAGGCATGGAGAAGCTTTGTTCTCACACACCTCCCAAGAACCCTAGGTGTCTTCGTCTGGAGAACTCTTGAGGAGACAATGCATGGGCTCCTGTGCAGCAAAGGGAGGAGGGCGGCAGTGGTGGTCTTTGAAAGACTGGAGCCAAGTGGGGCAGTTGACAGGTCGTGGTCTTTGTTTGTTCAAGTCGCTGTTGCTCCAAGTTTTCTGAGAACCGGATGTCAATGCGAGTGGCCATGGAGATGAAACCACTCAGAGAAGATGGAGGGTCTTGTGCAGACAGGGAGTCTTTCATCTGTCTTGGCAGTAATTTTTTAAAGGTGGCGACCAAGGCCGCTTCATTGCAGGCTAGTTCAGAAGCTAGGATACAGAACTGAACTCCACAGTCACCAACTAATTCCCCTCGGTGTAAGTTTAGCAGATGACTCTCGGGCTGGCCCCTCAAAGATGGACCAGAATTCAGCGAGGAATGCGGTGAAATTAGCCGTGACCGAGGGGGGGTAGCCCACACCAGGGCTTTCCCAGAGAGAAGGCTGATAGTGAAGGCCACTTTAGACCATTCTGTGACAAACTATGTAGGCATTAGTTCAATGTGCAAGGAGCACAGGGTGATAAAGCCCCTGCACAACTTAGCGTCCCCTTCATACTTGGAAGGCATGGAGAGTCTCAGTTCTGTGGAAGGTAGATTAACCGGTGTAGCAGGAGACACTGTAGGAACTTGACGCTGCTGCTGAGCAGCCAACAATTTCTGCAACATGGGGGTGACCTGTCCAAGTTGCTGGCCCTGCAAAGCAATTTGCTGGAACTGCTGTGCCACAATGGTGGTAAGAATAGCCAGTTCAGGTAGTGGAACCTTGGCGGAATCCATGGCTGGATCTTACTGTCAGGTTCAGGGGTAGCTGATCCACCGTATCACCGTGAGCGATGACGTAAGCCGACACCTGGGAGCGGAGTCTAAGTGCCACCCGGTTTTCACCAGAGCCCGGCGCAAAGAGGGTTGGACTTGCTGCGGTGGGATAGCACCAGGTCGCTCCACAGACGCAACTTTGCTCACGGTAGCAGCAATGAGGAAAAGAATCATGAGGCAGAATTGTGGTCGGGGACAGGCAGCACCGGATCGAAGTCAATGGCAGAGCAGAACTTCAGGGCTGGCAGCAGAGGAGCATAGTCAGGAACAGAACCGGCAGGGTATGTAGGAAGGGGCCGGCTATTTATTAATTTAAGGAATGACCAGCACCAATCAGCGGCCTGCTGGCTCTTTAAGAGATGTAGTAACTTAGATTGTGGTATTGTACCTATGTACTAATCTTGGTTCGGATACTGTGTGTAGTAGGTTTTCGTCATGTATCTATGTAGAAACGTTGGTTCTGGTAATATATAAATATATATAATCTTGGTTCTTGTATCATATCTATGTAATCTAGGTTCTGGAACTGTATTTATGTAGTAACTTAGATTCTGGTATTGTATCGATGTACTAATCTTGGTTCTGGTACTGTATATATGTAGTAGACTTTGTTCTTGTAATGCATCTATGTAGTAATTTTGGTTCTTTTACTGTATCTATGTAGTAGACTTAGTTCTGTTAAAGTATCTATGTAGTAACATTGGTTCTGTAAATGTTTTAATGTAGATATCTTGGTTCTGTAAATGTTTTAATGTAGTAATCTTGGTTCTGGTAATGTTTCTATGTAGTAATCTTGGTTCTGGGACTGTATCTAAGTCATAATAAAGACTTTAAGACTCTATCATGTTATAGACATCATTTTATCTCATACATCAATGTCACCTGTAACTATGTAGCATGTGATTAGTTCTGCTTATTATTATCATTCTAAAAACTCTATATTTGAAATTTTGTAAATCCACCTTTAGCTGCTGAACTGGATTCTTCTAGGCATGTTCTTCATCAGGTCCATGCAAGTGTCCACCAGAATCTGAGCGAAGGTCTCTTCTACACATTCCCAATGATGGAGCTTAGTGATCTCTCCCCACATTGGATTGGGTTGAGGTCTGGGGACTCTGGTGGTCAATCCAACAACTCCACTTCATTGTCATCGAACCATTTCTCCACCAATCTACACACACACTTTGGGGCTCATTTACTAAAGGTCCCCGGAGCGTGTTTTCTTCCGATTTCTGTTTTGTGGCAAATTGCCCCGGGATTTTGGCTCACGTGATCCGATTTTGGTGCATCAGCACTGGCTTGCACGGACTTGTCGGACAACCCGACGGATTCGGACAAACCGCGGGATTTAACATTTAGAAATGTGTCGCAAGACACGCACTTACAAGCACCGGGAGTAAGCAGGTGAACTCCAGCAGACCCCGACACAGAAGTGACGGATGCAGAAAATCGGGCGTATGATCTTAGTGAATTGTGGCAGACCCGAATCCTCGACGGATAACGCACCGCGGGATCGTGACGGGACCGGGTAAGTAAATCTGCCCCGATGTGTCATTGTCCTGCTGGAACACTATAGTGTAAGAAGTAGCTCATGTTGTAGGATCAGACTCATATAACTGGCTTCCTCTACTGGACTGGAGAGTTCCTTCAGTTTCTCGATCCACTAGGCACCTTCTGTCTTGATTCTTCTACACCCATTTACATCAATCAAAGTCCAGTCTATTGACTTTCATCTCATTGCTCCGATCACCTATTACCAGTCTTCTACTATCAGCTTGTCGTACTAGATATTGAAGTCAAAGCTTCTTCGCCTTCTTTTGGGCCACCATTTGGGATTCATGTATTGCACGTTGTTCGGTGATTGTTGGTCATCTCACTAGTACGGGGTAAAGGAGACTCCTCCACTGCCGTTTTTGTTGCCTCTGAATTGATAGACCTTCTGATAAATGACTTGTTGCCTCAGATATTTGGCTGGACGTCTGCCTTTTGGCTTTGAAGTAGATCACATGACCTTTTACCTGAGAATCAGCTTAATAACTGAACTACCAGGGAATGTGAAAACCGGATGCAATTTATAGTTTACAAGAAGAAAGAGATTATTCCACCACCAGGAACAGAAAAGTAACATTGCAGAATCTACATAGTTACAGGTCACATTTCGGTATGATAAGATGGTGTCTATAAGATGATGGTGGCCTCATGTTCAGAACTGTTGAGGATGGAGAGATGTGGAACTCACCTGGAGAAGTCGTCATGAAGTTCTGGGCTCCACTGAGCAGATGGTCTCCTGTAGGTTACTAGATGCCTCCTTCGCAGGTGTCTGAGTGTATGTCGCCGCTCTGCCTTCTGAATGTATGGTTGTGTGTGGTTATCAGTTCTTCGTATTAGTGTCAGCATTTTCTGACCGGGGATTCACGTACTCGGGCTCACTGCTATGTGACCTAGGGCTATATCCTCGCATCCCACCAGAACTTATACAGATGAGGCTGAAGTTCTTCTGGGTCATTAGCAGAGCGTGCTGTCACTCGGTCACTGCCTTCTCTCATTCTCTGTCCCCTCATGCGTAAAACAATACACATCTCTCGTGCACGCACGGATCAGTGATGCCTACAAGGAGCAGATGTACAATAATCACAATCGTTTGGGTGGCATGTGTGGGCATAGTCCTACATCACATAGCAGATACTTCCGGGAGGTAAATCATGACAGTATGTAAGTAAAACATGAGACTGGTGGTGGACCCACAATCTCTACGCCCATGGTAACCTTAATCTGGCGTCTTCATCTGTATTGGTATCTAATGGAACATTGATTTCTACTTTTATACCAGTGCCTACAGCTCTAATCACTGTCTGTGTTTACTTCAACTTACATCTTTTTCTTTTCTTAAAGACTGGTTTGAGAACTAGACGAACAGTGGAGAAAGCTACATGGTTGTCCATCAGTGGTGGCATCTATAATGGTGTCCTGATCTTCATAGTGGGGACGGGTTCCTGAGCACTAGGAGGTTGTGCTGGAGACTCAGATCTTGGTCTTTCTTAAGTTGTCCTATCTTCCTGTATTTAGTATCCCTTCTACCCACCTAGGACCCTATAGAGCTGCACTGCTTAATACTCTCCATACTATGTCTTACCTCCCTGTCCTGATCCCTTTCTAACAACCTCGGTTCTACTACCGGTTTAGGAAAGAACATCATCGTCACGTTGAGACCTTGTCCATCATCCTCCGAGTCTCTCCGAGATTAACGGTTCTGTTCCATTATGTGACACTTAGTCCCGGCACCATCACCTCTAGACGCATCGTGTTACCAACAGCTTTTCGGAGGACAGATATCTTCATAAGTCAACATTCAGGACCATCATTAGTAAACAGTATATGAATTCTCTGAGTGTTGGTGGGTGATCGAACATCAGTAATATCAGACTGAAGACTCATAAATGAAAAAAATGTGAAAAAAAGAAAAACTAATGAATCCCCTCTCTCTCCCTTCAAAAGAGAATTTACTGTGAACTAAAAACTACATGAATCCCTAAAAATGGGCCGAAAAAAAAAAGGATGAATCAGCAAGAAAAAATTTATAGAGAATAAGAACAAAAAACTGGAGTATTATGGTGGGAAAAAAATAAAAACTTTTCCCCCAAAGAATAAATATAAAAAAAGAGAAAAGGTAAAAGGAGAAAAATCTATTTAGTGACGTGAAGCAAAAAAGAAGAAGCTTCACGGCCAAAGAAAGGGCAATCTGGGGACCGTAAACATTACCCCGGCAAATACCTCTGCTACCAGTGCATGAAAGTGAATGGAGAGGACACAGGAAGAGGAGTGGTGTGCTCGAGGTGGGGACCACCATGGTGGCGTCACAGATGTTGTATCTAAGGCCCTGCTCCCTTCTCTCAGTCACGCGCTGTCAGCTGGCACTGGAGGGATATATGTATATTTAGACTGTGAAGACGTCAGAATAATGTAGGGTGTGAGAGAACAAGGCTGGGGAGAAAGTCATCCGTGTTAATTGTGAGGAAAGCGCTAATTGCCTAGAGATGTCTTAACTGTTTGACAACCAGTATGTTCTGTAACCTCAGGTCTGTCCACATCTTCCCACCAGCCCTCGAGCAGACAAGGTCCTTCGTCTTATCCCCCAAAGTCACACACACTACATGGTGGAGAGTCTAAGCTACCCGCAGATTAAAAGACCTCAGCTCTGTTCACATCTTTCTACCAGTCCTGGAGGAGAAGAGGTTCTTCATCATATTTTATATAGTCACACACTACAGGACGGCGAGTATCAGCGACCCAAGACACAAGACCGCACTCTGTCCACATCTTCCCACCAGCCCTAGAGGAGAAGAGGTTCTTCATCTTATTATATATAGTCACACACTACAGGGCAGCGAGTATCAGCGACCCAAGACACAAGACCTCACTCTGTCCACATCTTCCCACCTGCCCTGGAGGAGAAGAGGTCCTTCATCTTATTTTATATAGTCACACACTACAGGGCAGCGAGTATCAGCGACCCAAGACACAAGACCTCACTCTGTCCACATCTTCCCACCAGCCCTGGAGGAGAAGAGGTTCTTCATCTTATTTTATATAGTCACACACTACAGGACAACGAGCATCAGCGACCCAAGACACAAGACCGCACTCTGTCCACATCTTCCCACCAATCATGGAGGAGAAGAGGTTCTTCATCTTATGTTATATAGTCACACACTACAGGGCAGCGAGTATCAGCGACCCAAGACACAAGATCGCACTCTGTCCACATCTTCCCACCTGCCCTGGAGGAGAAGAGGTTCTTCATCTTATTTTATATAGTCACACACTACAGGACGTCAAGTATCAGCAACCCAAGACACAAGACCTATGATGAAGAACCTCTTCTCCTTAGGACTGTGGGAAGATTGGAAGAAGTGAGTTTTGGATCTTGTCGCTGATATCGTGCCGTCCTGTAGTGTTGACTATATAAATAAGAGAAGAACCCTCTTCTCCTCCAGGGCAGGAGTGTTGTGACTATATACAATATAGATGAAGAACCCTTCTCTCTAGGGCTGGTGGGAAGATGTGGACAAGAGTGCGGTTCTCGTTGTCTTGGGTCGCTGATGCTCGTTGTCCTGTAGTGTGTGACATATAAAATAAGATGAAGAACCTCTTCTCCTCCAGGCAGGTGGGAAGATGTGGACAGAGTGAGGTCTTGTGCTTGGGTTGCTGATACTCGTGCCCTGTAGTGTGTGACTATATAAATATGAAAGGACCTCTTCTCCTCCAGAGTGAAGGTCCTTGTATCTTGGGTAGCTGATACTTGCCGTCCTGTAGTGTGTGACTATATAAAATATGATGAAGAACCTCTTCTCCTCCAGGAGTGGGTGCTTGTAATCTTTGGTAGCTGATACTTGCCGTCCTGTTGTGTTGACTATATAAAATAGATGAAGAACCTCTTCTCCTCCGGCAGGTGGGAAGATGTGGACAGTGCGGTCTTGGTTCTTGGTCCCGATGCTCGTTGTCCTGTAAGTGTGGTGACCATATAAAATAAGATGAAGAACCTCTTCTCTCCACAGGGACGGTGAGAAGATGTGGACAGAGTGCGGTCTTTGTCTTGGGTCGTCGCTGATACTCGTGCCCGTAGTGTGTGACTATATAAACATAAGATGAGAACTCTTTCTCCTCCATGACTGGTGGGAAGATGTGACAGTGCGGTCTTGTGTCTTGGTCGCTGATGACTCGTTGAGCCTGTAGTTGTGTGACTATATAAAATAAGATGAAGGAACCTCTCTCTCCAGGCACGATGGGAAGATGTGGACAGAGTGCGGGTCATTGGTCTTAGTCGCTGATACTTGCCGTCCTGTAGTGTTGACATATATAAACATAAATGAAGAACCTCTTCTCCTCCATGACTTGTGGAAGATGTGGACAGATTGCTGTCTTGTGTCTTGGGTCGCTGATGCTCGTGTCCCTGTAGTGTGTGTGATTATATAAAATAAGATGGAACCTCTTCTCTCTAGGGCTGGTGGGAAGATGTGGACAGAGTGCGGTCTTGTGTCTTGGTCGCTGATGCTCGTGTCCTGTAGTTGGTGACTATATAACATAAGATGAAGAACCTCTTCTCCTCCAGGCAGGTGGGAAGATGTGGACAGGTGAGGTCTTGTGTCTTGGGTCGTGAAACTCGCCGTCCTGTAGTTTGTGACTATATAAAATATGATGAGGGCCTCTTCTCCTCACAGGTCTGGAAAAAGATTGAACAGAGCTAGGTCTTTAAGTCTGGGGAAGCTGAGACTCTCCACCTGTAGTGTGTGTGAACTATGGGGATAAGACGATAAGGACCTTGTCTGCTCCAGGGTGGTGGGAAGATGTGGACCAGACCTGAGGTTACAGAACAACTGGGTGTCAAACAGTTACGACATCTCTAGACAATTAGCGCTTTCCTCACAATTAACACGGAGACTTTTCTCCCCCACCTTGTTCTCTCACACCCTACATTATTCTGACGTCTTCACAGTCTAAATATACATATTCCCTCAGTGCCAGCTGACAGCGCAGTGACTGAGAGAAGGGAGCAGGGCCTTAGATCAAACATCTGTGACGCCACATGGTGAGTCCCCACCTCGAGCACAACCCTCCCTCTTCCTGTGTCCTCTCCATTCACTTAATGCACTGGTAGCAGAGGTATTTGCCGGGGTAATGTTTACGGCACCAGATTGCCTTTTTTTGGCCGTGAAGCTCTTCTTTTTTGCTTCACCTCACTAAATTGATTTTTCTCCTTTACCTTTTCTTTTATATTTATTCTTTGGGGAAAAGTTTTAGTATTCCCACCCAATACGCCAGTTTTGTGTTCTTATTCTCAATTGTCTGCTGGATCATCCTTTTTTTTTTTCGGCCCATTTTTAGGGATTCATGTGTTTTTAGTTCACATATAAATTCTCTTTTGAAGGGAGGAGAGGGGGATTCATTAGTTTTTCTTTTTTTCACATTTTTTTCATTTATGAGTCTCGATTCTGATATTACTGATGTTCGATCACCCACCAACACTCAAGAATTCAGAATACTGTTTAACTAATGATGTTCCTGAATGTGACTTATGAAGATATCTGTCCTCCGAAAAGCTGTTGGTAACACGATGCGTCTAGAGGTGATGGTGCCGGGACTAGTGTCACATAATGGACAGAACCGTTAATCTCGGAGAGACTCGGAGGATGATGGACAAGGTCTCAACATGACAATGATGTTCTTTCCTAAACCAGTAGTATAACCGAGGTTGTTAGAAAGGATCAGGACAGGAGGTAAGACATAGTATAGGAGGAGTAATTAAGCGTGCAGCTCTATAGGGTCCTGGGTGGGTAGAGGGTATCTAATACAGGAAGATAGGACAACTTAAGAAAGACCAGAACTGAGTCTCCAGCACAACCTCCTAGTGCTCAGGAACTCGTCCCCACTATGAAGATCAGGACCCATTATAGATGCCACCACTGATGGACAACCATGTAGCTTTCTCCACTGTTCGTCTAGTTCTCAAACCAGTCTTTAAGAAAAGAAAAAGATGTAAGTTGAAGTAAACACAGACAGTGATTAGAGCTGTAGGCACTGGTATAAAAGTAGAAATCAATGTTCGTAGATACTTATCAGATGAAACGCCAGATTAAGGCTACCTGGGGCGTAAGAGATTGTGGTCCACACCAGTCCATGTCTACACGTCAGATTCCCATTACTGTTTATGAGATCTACCACCCATAGAAAGATTCTAGCTAGTAGATTCCCCCAGGAGGCCGTTCTAGGACTATCCGCCACCCCCCCCCAACCATTGTGAATATATTGTACATCTGCTCCTTGTAGGCATCTGATACGTGCGTGCACAAAGATGTGTATTGTTTTTACGCAATGGGGACAGAGAATGATAGAAGGCAGTGACTTCGAGTGACAGTCACGCTCTGCTAATGACCCAGAAGAACATTCAGCCTCATCTTGATATAAGTTCTGGTGGATGCGAGTGAATAGCCCTAGGTCTCATAGCATATGATCCGAGTACGTGAATCCCCTGTCAGAAAAGCTGAACACTAATACGAAGAACTGATAACCACACACAACCATACATTCAGAAGGCAGAGCGGCGACATACACTCAGACACCTGCCGAAGGAGGGGCATCTAGTAACCTACAGGAGACCATCTGCTCAGTGGAGCCTAGAACTTCATGACGACTTCTCCGGTGAGTTCTCATATCTCTCCATCCTCAAACAGCTCTGAACATGAGGCCACATCATCTTATAGAACACCATCTTATCATACCGAAATGTGACCTGTAACTATTAGATTTCTGCACTGTTACTTTTCTGTTCCTGGTGTGGAATAACTCTTTTTCTTCGTGTAAACTATAAATTGCATCGTTTTTTCACATTCCCTGGTAGTTCAGTCTTAAACGATTCTCAGGTAAGGTCATGGTATCTACTCAACGCAAAAGAGCAGACGTTCAGCCACATATCTAAGAGGCACCAACGTCATTCATCTTATTTTATATAGTCAAACACTACAGGACGGCAAGTATCAGCAACCCAAGACACAAGACCTCACTCTGTCCACATCTTCCCACCTGCCCTGGAGGAGAAGAGGTTCTTCATCTTATTATATATGGTCACACACTACAGGACAACGAGGATCGGCGACCCAAGACACAAGACCGCACTCTGTCCACATCTTCCCACCAGTCCTGGAGGAGAAGAGGTTCTTCATCTTATTTTATATAGTCAAACACTACAGGACGGCAAGTATCAGCGACCCAAGACACAAGACCGCACTCTGTCCACATCTTCCCACCAGTCGTGGAGAAGAAGAGGTCCTTCATTATATTTTATATAGTCACACACTACAGGACGTCAAGTATCAGCAACCCAAGACACAAGACCGCACTCTGCCCACATCTTCCCACCAGCCCTGGAGGAGAAGAGGTTCTTCATCTTATTTTATATAGTCAAACATATGATGAAGAACCTTTCTTGCTTCTCCTACGGGCACGGTGGGAAGATGTGACAGAGGGTGGGTCTTGTATCTTGGGTAGCTGATTCCTTGGCCATCTGTATGTGTTGACTATATAAAGATATGATGAAGAACCGTCTCTCCTCCGGGCTTGTGGGAAGATGTGGACAGAGTGAGTGTCTTGTGTCTTGGGTAGTGATACTTGCCGTCCTGTAGTGTTTGACCATATAAAATATGATGAAGGACCTCTTCTCCTCCAGGGCAGGTGGAAGATGTGGACGAGAGCGGTCTCTGTCTTGGCGCTGATGCCTGTGTCCTGTAGTGTTGACTATATAAAATATGATGAAGGACCTCTTCCCTCCAGGGCTGGTGGGAAGATTGTGGACTTGAGTGGCGACTTGGGTACTGATCTTTCCATCATGTAGTGTGTGACTAATAAAATAAGATGAGGACCTCTTCTCCTTCCACGCTGGTGGGAAGATGTGTGACAGAGTGCGGTCTTGTGTCTTGGTGTCGCTGATACTTGCCGTCCTGTAGTGTGTGACTAGAAAAATAAGATAAGAGGACCTCTTCTCCTCCAGGCTGGTGGGAAGATGTGGGACAGAGTGCGATCTTGGGTGACTGATACTTGCCATCCTGTAGTGTGTTGACTATATAAAATAAGATGATGGACCTCTTCTCCTCCTGACTGGGGGAAGATTGGACAGAGTGAGGTCCTTGTTCTTGGGTAGCTGATCCTTGTCCACCTGTAGTGTTTGACTATATAAAATATGATGAAGGAACCTCTTCTTCTCCAGGACTGGTGGGAGATGTGGCAAGAGTGTCGTATCTTGGGTCTCGTGACTTGACGTCCTGTAGTGTGTGACTATATAAAATAAATGATGGACCTCTTCTCCTCCAGGGCAGGTGGAAGATGTGGGACAGAGTGCGGTCTTGTGTTTGGTCTTGGGTCGCTGATGCTCGTTGTCCTGAGTGTGTGACTATATAAAATATGATGAAGAACTCTCTTCTCCTCAGGACTGGTGGAAGATGTGGACAGATGTGAGGTCTTGTGTCGTGGGTAGCTGATACTTGCCGTCCTGTAGTGTTGACTATATAAATGATTGAGAACCTCTTCTCCTCCAGCAGGTGGAAAGAGTGGACAGAGTGCGGTCTTGTGTCTTGGGCTTGATCGCTATCTTGCCTGTCCTGTAGTTGGTTTGACTATATAAAATAGATGAGAACCTCTTCTCTCTAGGACTGGTGGGAAGATGTGGACAGAGTGCGGTCTTGTGCTTGGGTCGCGATGCTCGTTGTCCTGTAGTGTGTGACCATATAAAATAGATGAAGAACCTCTTCTCCTCCAGGGCAGGTGGGAAGATGTGGACAGATGTGGTCTTGTGTCTTGGGTTTGCTGAACTTGACGTCCTGTAGTGTTGACTATATAAAATATGATGAAGAACCTCTTCTCCTCTAGGACTGGTGGGAAGAGTGGCAGCGTGAGTTCTTGTTTCTTGCTCGCTGATACTTGCCGTCCTGTCTATGTTTGACTATATAAAGTAAGATGAAGAACCTCTTCTCCTCCAGGGCTGGTGGGAAGATGTGGGCAGAGTGCGGTCTTGTTTCTTGGTTCTGATACTTGACGTCCTGTAGTGTGTGACTATAAAATATAATGAGAACTCTCTCTCCTCCAGGAGTGAGGTCTTGTATCTTTGGTAGCTGATACTTCGTCCGTGGTGTTTGCCTATATAAAAATATGATGAAGAACCTCTTCTCCTCCAGGCTGGTTGTGAAGAGTGCAGAGTGTGTCTTGTGTCTTGGGTTGCTGATACTTGACGTCCTGTAGTGTGTGACTATATAATATAATGGAAGGACCTCTTCTCCTCCACGACTGGTGGGAAGATGTGGACAGAGTGAGTTCTTGTGTCTTTGCGTCGCTGATACTTGCCGTCCTGTAGTGGTTTGACTATATAAATAAGATGAAGAACCTCTTCTCCTCCAGGCTGTGTGAAGATTGGGCAGAGGGGTCTTGTTCTTTGGGTTGCTGATACTGACGTCCTGTAGTGTGTGACTATATAAAATATAATGAAGACCTCTCTCCTCCACGACTGGTTGGAAGATGTGGACAAGAGTGAGGTCTTTGTCTTAGGTCGCTGATACTTGCCGTCCTGTAGTGTTTGACTATATAAAAAGATGAAGAACCTCTCTCTTCCTCCAGTGCATGTGGTGTGTGACTATATAAAATAAGATGAAGAACCTCTCTCGGGGGGCTGGGGGGGGGGGGGTGGACGAGTGGGGATCTTTCGGTGTGCTGGTGGTGATGTGACGTATGCGTCCGTTGTGATCTATGTGTGCGCTTACTAGCTCTTCCATGCAGGTGTGTGACTGTTCTTATTACATAAGATTTAAGTTTAAAGGTAAAGATCTCGTCCCTCCAGGGCGTAGTGTGGAAATCGTGGAAGAGTTCTTGTGTCTTGGGCGAGCGTATACATGTCCATTACTTTGCTCTATGGTTTCTCCCTCGTTGTGTCGGGTTTCTCCTTCTCAGTGTTTGACTATATAAATAGATGAAGAACCTCTTCCCCCCCGGGCTGGTGGAAGATGTGGACAGATGCGTCTTGTGTCTTGGGGTCGCCGATGCTCGTTGCCTGTAGTGTGTGACCATATAAAATAAGATGAAGAACCTCTTCTCCTCCAGGTGCAGTGGGGGAAGATGTGGACAGAGTGAGGTCTTGTTTCTTGGGTAGCTGATACTTGACGTCCTGTAGTGTGTTGACTATATAAAATATGATGAAGAACCTCTTCTCCTCTAGGATGGTGGGAAGATGTGGAGACAGGTGAGTTCTGTGTCTTGGGTCGCTGATACTGTGCCGTCCTGTAGTGTTTGACTATATAAATAAGATGAAAGAACCTCTTCTCCTCCAGGGCAGGAGTGTGTGCTTATGTAAATAAGATGAAGAACCTCTTCTCCTCTAGGGCTGTGGGAAGATGTGGACAGAGTGCGGTCTCGTGTCTTGGGTCGCTGATGCTCGTGTGTCCTGTTAGTGTGTGACTATATAAAATAAGATGAAGGACACCTTCTCCCCAGCAGGTGGGAGGATGTGGACAGAGTGAGGTCTTGTGTCCTGGGTCGCTGATACTCGTGCCCTGTAGTGTGTGACTATATAAAATATGATAAAGGACCTCTTCTCTCTCCAGAGTGAGGCTTGTATCTTTGGTAGCTGATATTGCCGTCCTGTAGTGTGTGACTATATAAAATATATGAAGAACCTCTTCTCCTCCGGGAGTGAGGTCTGGTAATCTTGGTAGCTGATACTTGCCGTCCTGTAGTGTTGTACTATATAAAAAATATGAAGACCTCTTCTCCTCCAGGGCAGGTGGGAAGATGTGGACAAGTGCGGTCTTGTGTCTTGGGGTCCCGATGCTCGTTGTCCTGTAGTGTGTGACCATATAAAATAAGATGAAGAACCTCTTCTCCTCCATGGCAGGTGGGAGAAGATGTGGACGAGTGCGGTCTTGTGTTCTGGGTCGCTGATACTCGCTGCCCTGTAGTGTGTGACTATTATAACATAAGATGAAGAACCTCTCTCCTCCATGACTGGTGGGAAGATGTGTACAGTGCGGTCTTGTGTCTGGGTCGCTGATGCTCGTTGCCTTTGTGTGTGTGGACTATATAAATAAGATGAAGAACCTCTTCTCCTCCAGGGCAGTGGGAAGAGGTGGACAAGTGCGGCGGTCTGTGTCTTAGGTCGCTGATCTTTGCCGTCCTGTAGTGTGTGCTATATAACATAATAGAGAACCTCTTCTCCTCCATGACTTTGAAGATGTGGGACAGAGTGCGGTCTTGTGTCTTGGTCGCGATGCTCTTGTTTCCTGTAAGTGTGTGTGATTATATAAATAATGAATGAAGAACCTACTTCCTCCTCTAGGGCTGGTGGGAAGATGTTGACAGAGTGCGGTCTTGTGCTTGGGGTCGCTGATGCTCGTTGTCCTGTAGTGTGTGTGACTATATACCATAAGATGAAGAACCTCTTCTCCTCCGGCAGGTGGAAGATGTGGACAGAGTGAGGTCTGTGTCTTGGGTCGCTTGAAACTCGCCGTCCTGTAGTGTGTGACTATATAAAATATGATGAAGGGCCTCTTTCCTCCAGGGCTGGTAAAAGATGTGAACAGGCTAGGTCTTTAATCTGCGGGAAGCTGAGACTCTCCACCATGTAGTGTGTGTGACTATGGGGGATAAGACGAGGACCTTGTCTGCTCCAGGTGCTGGTGGAAGATGTGGACAGACCTGAGGTTACAGAACAACTGGTTGTCAAACAGTTACACATCTCTAGACAATTAGCGCTTTCCCTCACAATTAACCGGAGACTTTCTTCCCCAGCCTTGTTCTCTCACACCCTACATTATTCTGACGTCTTCACAGTCTAAATATACATATATCCCTCCAGTGCCAGCTGACAGCGCGTGCCTGAGAGAGGGAGCAGGGCCTTAGATACAACATCTGTGACTCCACATGGTGATTCCCCACCTCGAGCACAACCACTCTCTTCCTGTGTCCTCTCCATTCACTTTCTGCACTGGTACAAGGTATTTGCCGGGGTAATGTTTACGGTCCCAGATTGGCCCTTTCTTGGCCGTGAAGCTCTTCTTTTTTGCTTCACCTCACTAAATTGTTTTTCTCCTTTTACCTTTTCTTTTTTTTATATTTATTCTTTGGGGAAAAGTTTTAGTTTTTTTCCCACCACAATACTCCGTTTTTTGTTCTTATTCCTATAATTTTTTTCTTGCTGATCATCCTTTTTTTTTTTCGCCCATTTTTAGGGATTCATGTAGTTTTTTAGTTCACAGTAAATTCTCTTTTGAAGGAGAGAGAGGGGATTCATTAGTTTTTCTTTTTTTCACATTTTTTTTCATTTATGAGTCTCAGTCTGATATTACGGATTGTCGATCACCCACCAACACTCAGAGAATTCATTACTGTTTTAACTAATGAGGGTTCCTGATTTGACTTATGAAGATATCTGTCCTCCGAAAAGCTGTTGGTGTAACACATGCGTCTAGAGTTGTGGTGCCGGGGGGGAAAGAAGGGACTGGATCATCTTATTTTATATAGTCAAACACTACAGGACGGCAAGTATCAGCGACCCAAGACACAAGACCGCACTCTGTCCACATCTTCCCACCTGCCCTGGAGGAGAAGAGGTTCTTCATCTTATTTTATATAGTCACACACCACAGGATGGCAAGTATCAGCGACCCAAAACACAAGACCGCACTCTGTCCACATCTTCCCACCAGTCGTGGAGGAGAAGAGGTTCTTCATCTTATTTTATATAGTCACACACTACAGGACGGCAAGAATCAGCGACCCAAGACACTAGATCGCACTCTGTCCACATCTTCCCACCTGCCCTGGAGGAGAAGAGGTTCTTCATCATATTTTATATAGTCACACACTACAAGACGGCAAGTATCAGCTACCCAAGATACAAGACCTCACTCTGTCCACATCTTCCCACCAGTCCTAGAGGAGAAGAGGTTCTTCATCATATTTTATATAGTCACACACTACAGGACAACGAGCATCAGCGACCCAAGACACAAGACCGCACTCTGTCCACATCTTCCCACCTGCCCTGGAGGAGAAGAGGTCCTTCATCTTATTTTATATAGTCACACACTACAGGACGTCAAGTATCAGCGACCCAAGATACAAGACCTCACTCTGTCCACATCTTCCCACCAGTCATGGAGGAGAAGAGGTTCTTCATCTTATTTTATATAGTCACACACTACAGGACGGCAAGTATCAGCTACCCAAGATCGCACTCTGTCCACATCTTCCCACCAGCCCTGGAGGAGAAGAGGTCCTTCATCTTATTTTATATAGTCACACACTACAGGATGGCAAGTATCAGCGATCCAAAACACAAGACCTCACTCTGTCCACATCTTCCCACCAGTCATGGAGGAGAAGAGGTCCTTCATCTTACTTTATATAGTCACACACTACAGGATGGAAAGTATCAGCTACCCAAGATCGCACTCTGTCCACATCTTCCCACCAGCCCTGGAGGAGAAGAGGTCCTTCATCATATTTTATATAGTCACACACTACAGGACAACGAGCATCAGCGACCCAAGACACGAGACCGCACTCTGTCCACATCTTCCCACCTGCCCTGGAGGAGAAGAGGTCCTTCATCATATTTTATATAGTCACACACTACAGGACGGCAAGTATCAGCGACCCAAGACACAAGACCTCACTCTGTCCACATCTTCCCACCAGCCCTGGAGGAGAAGAGGTTCTTCATCTTATTTTATATAGTCACACACTACAGGATGGCAAGGATCAGCTACCCAAGATACAAGACCTCACTCTGTCCACATCTTCCCACCAGTCCTGGAGGAGAAGAGGTTCTTCATCATATTTTATATAGTCACACACTACAGGATGGCAAGGATCAGCGACCCAGGACACAAGACTGCACTCTGTCCACATCTTCCCACCTGCCCTGGAGGAGAAGAGGTTCTTCATCTTATTTTATATAGTCACACACTACAGGACGGCGAATATCAGCTACCCAAGACCTCACTCTGTCCACATCTTCCCACCTACCCCGGAGGAGAAGAGGTCCTTCATCTTATTTTATATAGTCAGACACTACAGGACGGCAAGTATCAGCTACCCAAGATACAAGACCTCACTCTGTCCACATCTTCCCACCAGTCCTGGAGGAGAAGAGGTCCTTCATCTTATTTTATATAGTCACGCACTACAGGATGGCAAGTATCAGTGACCCAAGACTACACTCTGTGCACATCTTCACACCAGTCATGGAGGAAAAGAGGTCCTTCATCTTATTTTATAAGATATAAAATGGAGTCTCCGGTGTCACTGATATAAGATGGAGGCTCCAGTGTCACTGATATAAGATGGAGGCTCCGGTGTCACTGAAATAAGATGGAGGCTCCCGGTGTCACTGATATAAGATAGAGGCTCCGGTGTCACTGATATAAGATGGAGGCTCCCGGTGTCACTGATATAAGATGGAGGCTCCAGTGTCACTGATATAAGATGGAGGCTCCGGTGTCACTGATATAAGATGGAGGCTCCCGGTGTCACGGACAAACGAGGCATCGCGACCCAAGCACAAGACCGCAACTCTGTCCCACCATCTTCCCACCAGTCCTAGAGAGAAGAGGTTCTTCATCTGATTTTATATAGTCAAACCAATACAGGACAGGCAAGTATAGCGATCCCAAAGCCCAAGGACACAACAAGACCGCACTCTGTCCACTCTTTCACCTGCATGGAGGAGAAGAGGTTTTCATCTATTTGTTATATAGTCAAACACTACAGGACTGGCAAGTATTCGCGACCCAGACACAATACACTCACTCTTCCACATCTTCCCACAGTCCTATAGGAGAAGAGAGTTCTTCATCATATTTTATATAGTCACACACTACAACAAAATAAGCGACCCCGGGTCAAGTAACATCTACAAAAAAACAACAAGACCGTCACTCTGTCCACATCTTCCACCTGCCCTGTGAGGAGAAAGAGGTCCTTCATCTTATTTTATATGGTCCACACTACAGGAACGTCAACGTCGCATCGAGACCCCAAGAACCCAAGAACCCACAACTCATCTTCCACATCTCTCCCACCAGTCCTGGAGGAGAATGAGGTTCTTATCGTTATTTTTATATAGTCAAAACACTACAGGTCGGACAAGGATCAGCCCCAGATACAGGACCAATCATCGTCCAATACCCCAGTCACATTGGTCAGCTCACCCCACTCTGAGAGTCAGTTCTTACTTCATATTTATATAGACACCACCTACAGGAATGGCAAGTTTCAGTCGACCCAAGATAGCGCACTCTGTTCCCCATCTTCCCACCAGCCCTGGAGGAGAAGAGGTTCTATTAATCTTATTTTATTACGTCCAACACACACTACAGGACGGCAAGTAATCAGCACAACCAAGACACAAAGACCGCACTATGTCACACAGTCCTTCCCACCAGGCGGGAGGAGAAGGAGAAGAGGTCCGTCATCTTATGTTATATTATTCCCACCTGCCCTGGAGGAGAAGAGGTCCTTCATCTTATATATATATAGTCACACACTACAGGACGTCAAGTATCAGCGACCCAAGACACAAGACCTCACTCTGTCCACATCTTCCCACCAGTCATGGAGGAGAAGAGGTTCTTCATCATATTTTATATAGTCACACACTACAGGACGTCAAGTATCAGCAACCCAAGACACAAGACCGCACTCTGTCCACATCTTCCCACCAGTCATGGAGGAGAAGAGGTTCTTCATCATATTTTATATAGTCACACACTAC